>CAUYRH010032185.1:0-15193 GCA_963574655.1 Perodicticus potto | reverse complement strand
CCCATGGGGTTGGGGAGAGCATACACAGCAGAGACTCTTATTTTCCTTTTCAGAGTGATAGGGCCAGAGCATCTTTTTTTTTTTTCTTATTTGATTAAATAACATTCAAGCTAGCAAAAAGGTAAAAAGTTCACTCACCTCTTTTTTTTTTTTTTTTTTTTTTTTAATGAAAAAGCATAACAAATTTATTTGGTCATATTTTTTTGTGACATGGGTGCCTTTAGAATGAAGACCTAAAGATAAAGGGAAAACTATCCATTTTTGTGCTTAAAATCCATTATGGTCAGCCAAGTGGAAATATGACTGGACAAACAGGAATATGATTTAATGCTAATAGAGGTAAGTAGGTAAACTCAGCAAGGCTTGTTTGCTCAGATTTTTCTAGGCCTCTCATTTCTTCTCCTGGGATATGGATTAGGATCCTTAGAAAATAAGGGTCTTAATTTCTTTCTTTTTTTTTTTTTAAATACATGTATTTTATTATTCTTCATTACATTATTTCCCCCCCCACCCGTCCATGATAAGACAGAATCACCTCTTAGATACACTTTTTGAGAACAATAACATTCCTGAAATTGTGGTTTTCATTTTACATATTTCTCTTTTTTTCTACGTGTACATCAATGCAATATTTTTTAATATGGACATGTGCAGTCAGAATGGGGACCGAAGATTCCATTCTTGGCAAGGGAAAACACCCCCAGAAAAAGGGAAAAACAGAGAAATAAGCTGAGCAAGGTGGAATAAAAACATTTTCGGTCAGTACACGCCATCAGGGCATCTGCTCCACAGTGAGTTAGTGAGGGTTAACCTCCCCACAAGAACCTGTGTGTGGGACCACAGACAGGAGGCTGGCCCCACACAGGCTCAGGTTTGGATTTCTCAAGGCCGCTAGACCCTTAAAGTTAGTGTTTATACACAGAATAAGAACTAATGTGCTTACTCAGAGAAACTTCTAAGTGAGCAAATAGCCTTCAATACATAGTGAGTAGAACAAACACTCAGGGAGGGTCATGCACTGTGAACCCCACAAGCTAGTGATGCTCCCCTGTGTTTCCCACTTTCGAAAGCTCTATTCTGTGGTCCTATCTCTTTACCTCTTGCCACTTTTAACTTTATTTTTCTTCAGTTGATCATCACCAGCTCCACAGGTCTTAAAGGACTCTGCGCCCAGTGTGGGCCCCCGGCAGAGATGTTCAATGTTCATACCTAATAACTCAAAGCAAAACTCTTCGTATTTGTTTTACAAATGTAAATACTATTTGAAAACACCGGGTGATGGTTAATTTCATGTACACTTGAATATATTAAGATAAATTAGCCTTGCTGAACTGATTATTCCTTTGACACAAACTATTATCTTTAAGCTTATTACATTTTAATGTAGCAAGTAAAAATTAGCTTAGATATTTGTCTTTTCTGTCTTACCTCTTCTGTTTGCTTTATTAAGCATAGAAGAAGACCTGTCTGAGGAGATAGAGATGTATAATTTTGGTTTATTTCTGAAACCTGACAAGAGAAACTATGTAGTGACATTTCAGACAGCTGTTTTCTTGGGGGAAAGATACTGTCCTAGGAATTGTAATTCACCAGGAAGTCTGTTTTGTTTTATTTTTTAACCTTTTCTTGTCTGTCTTGTTGTATTGGATATATCCTTTTTTTCCTATTTATATATTTCTAGTTAAGTTGAATTCTCTATGAGTTTTTCATTTATATCAAATTATTATTATTTTTTTTTTACCTTTTTATGTCTTTCTTGTTGTACTGGAGATATCCTTTTTTTCCTATTTATATTGTTCGAGTTAAGTTGAATTCTCTATGCGTTTTTCATTTATATGAAAATTTTTAGGAGCTACATTAATTCTTTAAGCCACATAGTAAGCTAAGTGTACTTAGCTGGGTACCTCATGCATATAACTAGCCCATAGAGTTAAAAAATTCCATTAATTGCCTAGTTTATAGGTCATCAAAGAACTTCTAATTTCAACCCACAAAATAATAGATCTGGAATAAAGATATTTTATTGAGTAATTAATTTTAATAATTTTTCACAAATAATTATAAGGTTAAATGAATAAAAGTCAATTAAAGCTTTTCCTTAACTCAGACTAAATTTATATTAAGGATTTAAAAAGACTTTCCAGCATTATATATCTCTGTATGAGTCAAAAAGCACTATTGATGTTGCTAGTGAGATCATAATTGTAATTACTTTTCTTCAGTTTGAAAGCAAAATTGAATATTCAGTTTTATTGAAATAGCCCTGGATACTGCTGCTATAGCTAACAAATCAATACCATGTGCACCAAATGGAATGGAAATCCTATTGCATTTCATACGTGTCTATCTTAACTCACCATCCACAGGAGACTTTTATTTTTGTTGTTGTATCAAGTGATACAGCTTTTCTGAAATGGAAAATCACAGAAATGTTCTCCTCGCTGTTTAATCACCTAATCATTTAGTGATTCCTCATGAGACTTTATAGTCTAATCTAAGTCTCCGTGCCAGTGACAGAAGCAGGGTCGCAGATAGGTGAAGAGCCAGAGGTAACTCATAGAAGATGCAAATCCTTTATAAATATTTTTTTTTTCTAGCAGCAGTTAATTACGTGTGGCTTGTGAATCTTGTGCTGTGAAGTGTCATAAGCGATCACTTGTCTTTCTTGATCTGATTTTGAAAGGAAGAAGATTGGATAACATGTATCAGTTAGTTGTTCCCCAGTCCCAGGAGGAGCTGGTCAGGGCAGAGGTAAAATGCGGAAGCGTCTCCAACCTTCTCACAGCTGAAAGGAGACAGCAAGTTACATTGGGCATCGTCCTCGGTGGTTTCATATGGCTGATTAAAGTCCCAGAAGCTGATGTTTCACTATTTCCTCAGAACAATAGAGGCCTTCCTCTGACCCAGATAGAGCAAATAATAGACGCATTTACAAACCCCTTATTTCCTATAGGGATATATTATTTCTCATTGTAGTTTCAATTTGCACTTATTGACAACTTATACCAGTGATACTGGGCATCATTTTGTGTGGTTACTTGCCGCCTGTACCTTTTCTGTGACCAAGAATCTGTTCGGATAATTTCCCAAATTTTTAAAATGGTTGCTTGTTCTCTTATTTTTGAGTTTGGAAATATCATAATATACTGTTTAGACCTCCTGTATCAGATTATATGATATAAATTTTATTTTCCAAGTCTTTGGCTTATCTTTTTATCCTCTTAACAATATTTTTCAAAGAACAGAAGATTTTAATGTTGAAGTCCAATCTACGATTTTGTTCTTAAGTTGGCTAATGCTCTTGGTACCATATCTAAAAAATACTTGCCAATCTTAAAGCCAGAATATTCCTGTGTTTTCTTCCACAAGCTGTATAGTATTCAATGTTTGCATTTACTCTTTGACTTACTGTTAGTTAACTTTTGTATCTGGAGCTACGTATAAATCAAAGGGTTTTTTTTTGTTTGTTGGTTTATTTTTGATATATGAATAGCCAATCGTTCTGGCCAAATTTGTTGAACATACTTTTTCCAGAGAATTTATTTAGCACCTTTGTTGAAAATCCATTGTTTATATTTCTGCAGGTCTATTTTTGGGCTTTCTATTTTATCTCCTTTGTCTATTTTGTCTTGGTGCCAATACCACACTACCATGATTACTATCGCTTCATAATAAGTCTTGAAATCAAGTAGTGGTTGCCTTCTAACTTTGTTCATTTCTTCCCCCCAAAGTTATTTGCCTACTCTAGGAGTTTTTGTTTTGCCTTATTTTAGAATCTGTGAATTTCTACTAAAAAAATACCAATGTGATTTGGATTCCAATTGACTTGAATCCATAGATCAATTTGGGAATAAGAAGAGACATCTTAACAATATTGAGTCTTCTGATTCATGAACACAGAATAGCCCTTCGTTTAGTTAAGTCTACTTCTTCTAGCAGTGTCTCACAGTTTTTAATGTACAGGTTTCAAATTTCTTTTGTCAGATATATTATTGATTATTTCTTATTTTTATGCTATTCTAAATGGTATTACTTTGTTAATGTTTTTAATTTAAATATTTCTTATATATATATATTATAATTAACTTTTCTGTAGTGAATTTTTTTTTAGAAAGAATCCCTTTGTCACCCTCTGTTGACTGCTGTAGCATCATAGCTCACAGCAATCTCAAAATCTTGACCTCAAGTGATCCTCTTACCTCAGCCTCCCAAGTAGCCGGGATTATAGGTGGCCACTACAATGCCTGGCTATTTCTAGAGACAGGGTCTTGCTCCTTCTCAGGCTGGTCTCGAACTCCTGAACTCAAGCAGTCCACCAGCCTCGGCCTCTCAGAGTGCTAGGATTACAAGGATGAGCCACTGCTCCCAGGCCCTGATATTTTTTTAATTTAAACAATATCTTACTATGTTGCCCAGGCAAGTTTCAAACTCCTGGACTCTACCAATCCTCCCACCTTAGATTCACAAATAGTTAGGATTATAGGTATAACCCACCATGTCCAGCTCAAATTGAATTTATATCCTGGATACTTACTAAACTCACTAGATCTATTAGCTGTAGTGTAGTGGTTCTCAGCTTTTCTAATGCCATGACCCTTTAATACAGTTCCTCATGTTGTGGTGACCCCCAACCATAAAATTATTTTTGTTGCTACTTCATAACTGTAATTTTGCTACTGTTATGAATCCAAATGTAAATATCTTATATGCAGGAGACCCCCAAAGGGGTCACGACCACAGGTTGAGAACCGCTGCTCTAGTAGCATTTTATAAATTAGTAGTTCTCAACCTTCCTAATGCCGTGATGTATTTTCATTGTTACAAAGGGGTCGCGACCCACAGGTTGAGAACCGCTATTATAGATGTATTTTCTCTCTATATAGTATTTATTTGTCTATAAATAGTTTTGTTTTTTCCTCAGTACATTCCTTTCTTTTCCCTTCTTTCCCCCTTCCTCCTTCCTTTCTTTTCTTTTCTTTTTTCTTCTTTTCTCCCCCCTCTCCTCCCTCCCCACTCTCCTGCCCTTTCTTTCCTCATCCTTCTTTCCTCCCTCCCTTTGTCCCTCCCCCCTCCCTTCCTTCCTTCCTTCCTTCTTTCCTTCCTTTCTTCCTTCCTGTACGGGCTAGAACCCCTCTAAGTTAGGGTTACATAGAAGTAGTGAAAAATAAACATCCTCATCCTGGTCTTGATCTTACAGGAAAAGCGTTCAGTTAGAAGGCATTCGTTGGAAGTTTTTGGTACATCCTTTCTATCAGATTGTTAAAAATTTCTTCTACTATTTTTTATTTAATCTCTTTTGGCTTGGATCTTTAGTATTTTTTTTATTTACTTGGATTTTAGTTTTTGATAACTTTTCTGTTTCTCAAAGTAAAAACTAAAATCATTGAGAAACATATTTTTTTCTAAAATAGGTATTTAGTACTATAAGTTCTTGCCCCTATGTACAAATATTGCTTTAGGGACATCCCATAATTTTTTTTACTCATATCCATTTTTGTTCAAAATACTCTCTAACTTTTAGTTTGCTTTATTTGTTGGCCCATGAGTTCTTAGAAAAGTGTTATTTACTGTCTAAATATTCAAGGGTTTTCCAGATTTCTTTCAGTCTTGATTTCTAATTGAATTCTATTATATTCAGATAGGACTTTAATCCTTTGGAAACTTATGAAAGCTTGATTCATAGCCCTGAATATGACCCAATAGGTGAATATTCCTTCTCCATTTGAAAACAGTATATTTTTCTGTTGTTCAGTGGAGTGTTTTACAAATATCAGATAGTTAAAGTTGTCCAGATCTTCGGTATCTCTACTTATTTTCTATTTATATGTTGAAATCATTTTTTGAGGGATTTGTATTGAAATCTCTGACTCTAGCTTTGTCACTTTTTTGCTTCATGTTTCTTGGTGACCTGTTAGGAAGGGCATAGACATTGAGAGTCACTACTTCCTCCTTGCTAATTGACCCCTGTGTCATTACGAAATGCCCTTCTTTTTCACTGCTAGTGTACTTTGCTTTAAAAATTGACTTTTTCCTAGCTACCTTAGCTTTCTTGGGACTGATGTTAGCATGTTATATCTTTTTCCATCTTTGAGTCTAGTCGTTTCTTTAAAATTAAATTTTGTTTCTTGAAGTAGAATATTATTTTATCCTTTTTTTTTTTTTTTTGTCCGTCATTTTTATTCAGTCAGAGATACCTCTGCCTTTTAATTAGGGTATTTAGGTTATTTTTACTTCGTTGTCATCATTGATATGGTTGAGCTTTAATCTGTCATTTAACCATTTTTTACTTTGCCTTATCTGTTCTTCACTCTTTTTCCTCTTTTTCTGATCATTTTACATTATTTTTTAAGATTCTTTTTTTGGTTCATTGTTGGCTTATTATTGACAACCATCTCATTATTTTAGGTGTTCCTTTAGTTCATCACGATCTAACCTCAAGTAACATGAGGGTACTTAAAGGTATAGTTTAAGAACCTTACAATATTATACCTCTATTTTTCTCCTCCATTCATAGAGGTGGGGACAGTTATCCCAAGTTTTACTTTTACAAATGTTATAAACCCACATTACACTGTTTATGCCTTTGTTTAAATGATTTGCCATCTTTTGCACTAGTATCACAACAAAGACTTTAGGAGATTATGTCTTTATCTTAATGATTGCTTTGAACAAAATCAGAATTATTTCAGGAAAGAAAAGGGGATGTTGAGTAAGCTCATGGGAGTGTCTTGAATTGACATTCAAGTCAATACTTTTGTAAGGCTTAGGATATAAATAACACAAATAATGGGGCCAAAATAGTCAGTGGCTTTATGGGTATATTAAGAGCTAAGGATTTCTGGGTGGGAGAATAGATAATTTTGCCACCAAACCCACTAGGGAATTCTGTCCTAGGTCCAGTTACTCACTGTACAGAAAGTCAGTTAGTAAGACAGCAAGGATTGCCAGGGAGAAAAAAGAGTTTATTATGGATAACATTGTCTGGGATATGGGAGAACTGCCTTAAATCCATCTCCCTGACCAAGTGAGAGTAGGGTTTTTACAGGGTTCAGGATGCTGGCTGCCTGTGGGGGGCAGACTGTGTAAATCCATCTCCCTGACCATGTGAGAGTGGGGGTTTGAAGGGGCTCAGGAAGTGGCTGCATGTAGGGATAGGCTGTGTTGGCAGCAGCGTGTACAGGACTTCTGACTCAGGAGCCACAGGTCAGTGATGGGTGACGAGTCACAGTGTTGTCATCCTGCGAAGAATCCATACTTCCGGGGACAATTCAGAAGATAAAAAAATGTTAGCTAAACAGAAAGTTTCTAATGTTCTGATCATCAGTCCTTACTGGACTTCAAATATAAAGCATAAGACAGCTACAGGCAAAATACCTAAGTGGAAGCCGTCATTTGGTGTTTGTCCATAGAGCTGATTACAATTTGAGCTACTGCAGGGATTGAGTTAGCTGCAACATGTGCTTTCCATATAAATGAAATTTAAATTTTTATGTTCAGCTGAATTTTAAAGAAAACCTACTAAATTATTTAGTTTTTATATAATTGCTATATTTAATTGCTATATTTTATCTGTAATTTAAGAAATAAGACTAATTGTTGCTTTAGACCCTTTCTATTAGTGGCATTTGGGGTTAAAAAGGCTACTGGAGCCCATTTAACCCAATCAGTCTTTTCATTTTCCAGAAATGGGTCCAGAGATACAAAAATAATTTATAGATCATTCAGATTCATGGTGGCATCTACTGTATTGTTATCCCTTTTAGGATAACGCCAAGGATATATTATACATTTTAGCAACAGCAGCTATCTCCCAGTTTCTGACTCACAGCACATGTCCAATTAATGTTGGAAGGATGGGTAAACAAATGAATAGATCTCCAGAGTTTGCATAATCCAGTTTCATTTCTCCTGTGTAAAGTTATAGTAGAAAGTACAATGAGTCACTTTTGTTTCAGTACCTAAGGTTCCCAACCAAGTAACATACTGGAACAATTGTTGTATAATTTAGCTCCCGCAGCAGCGGTGAGGATCTAGTGTGCGTGGTTCATCTCTCACTTATTACAAATGCAGATTAGAACATCCTCAGGTCTGTTACTAAGATCTTCTTCTAGTTTCTTCATTAGTAAAAGAAATCCGTGTGTATCTTGGAGCTATCTAAAGCTACTTTATGAATACCTACCATATTTTATTCATTCATCCATTGATGGACACTTAGATTGATATGCCAATTTTATTCCCTTTGGGTATAGACCAATGTGATTACTGGATAATATGATAGTTCTGTTTTAATCCTTTGAAGAACCTTCTTACTGTTTTCTGTAATGGCTGTCTTTGGTTTTAGGATGCGTACATCTATATTGGCTTTCTTCCACTAACTCCTGTATCCATTGTTACAGTCTTGTGTTTAATGTTGAGTGTGTTAGGCCTCAGGAACAGGCCTCAGAAAACAGAATCTCACTGACTCTCCACCTGCCCCGTGGCAGGTCTCTTACCTTCCCCTACCTTTCCGATTATAATCATTCTAGAGAGAATCCACTCCGTACCCTGGAAAAATCCATTTCTGTTGCCTTTAGCAGTGGTGCCAGAAAGACAAGTCTTCTATTTCCTGCTAGTTTGTGCATATTTCTAGAAGATTGTCCATAAAAACTCAAGAGGACTGGCTTCAGAGCACTTCCAAATAGCAAAACAAGTGCAGGTTCCTGGAGGGCGGCTGCCCCTTCTCACAGGCCTTGCCCAGTGTGTCTCTTCATCTGTGTCCTTTATAGTGAGCTGGTCAATGTGTTTCCCTGAGTTTTATGAGCCGCTTAAGAAAATTAATCAAACCCAAAGAGGGGGTCATGGAAACCCCACGTTGAAGCTAGTCATTCAGAAGTTTCTGAAGCCTAGACTTGTAACTGGTGGCTGGCTGTAACTGGTGGTTAGGATATTCTTAGAAACTGAGCCCTCAATCTGTGAGATCTGACACTATCTTCAGGTGGATAGTGTCAGAATTGAATTAGAGAATGCTTAGATGGTGTCTGCTCCTTGGAGGGTGGTGGAAAATCCCTACCTTTGATCACTGAAATCTTCTATGTTGACAATTATTGTCCTGTGAGAGCAGAAGAAAAACAAGAGTTTTTCCAGAAACTCTATTTTAATTTAATTTATTTAAAACGTCTTAATTTATACACCAGCAGTGTACAAGGGTTCCCTTTTCTTCAGATCGTCACCAACACTTATTATCTCTTGGCTCGTTCATAGCCATCCTAACAAGTGTGAGGTGACATCTCATTGTGGTTTTAATTTCCATTTCCCTGATGATTAGTAATGTTAAGCATTTTTTCATATAGAATGGGATTATATTCTGTCTTAAAAAAATTATCATTTGCAACAACATAGATGAACCTATAGGACATTATGCTAAATAAAATAAGCCAGGCACAGAAAGATGCCACACGATATCACTTGTGTGTGGAATCTAAAAATACTGAACTTGTAGAAGCAGAAAGTAGAATGGTGGTTTCCAGAAGCTTGGACTTGGAGAGGGTGAGGAATGGGAAAATAATGGTCAAAGGGTACACAATTTCATTTAGACAGGATAAGTACGTGTCAGAGATCCTGTAGAGGTAGCCAACCTTTTTTTTTTTTTTTTTCTGGCCACACATTATAAGAAGAGGTTTCTTGGGCCACACACTAAATACACAAACACTAACAAAAGCTGATGATCAAAAAAAAAGAAATGCATGCGTAATTTTCATCTGACACCTCAGATAAGCAAAATAAGCTTCAAATAGTTCACCCAAGAGCCACAGGTTAGATGCCTTCCTGTATGACGTGACTATAGTTAATAATACTATATTATGTACTTGAAAATTTGCTGAGGGTCAGTGGTAAATATTCCCAGCACACACGGAGAACTGTGTTTCCTGAATATGAAAACATGTTGCATTCTGTAAATATAGGATGGCCATGAAGTCCATGTGCAGTTCTAAATTGCACACTATTTTAACCTGCACACAAACTTCATGGCCACCCTGTATATAAATTTTTGTCAACTGTTTCTCGAAAGAACTGGAAAAATAGCCACTTCTATGGCCTTTATCAGTGGTGGTGGAAAGCTAAGTTCTTCTATTCTCTGCTAGTTTGTATCATACAACTTGTGTGAGTAAAAACTCCTTAGGTCAAAACTACAAGATTTAAATTGTCAGTTGTTCAGCATGACAAACTGAAAAATTTGAAACCTGCTTCAAGAAGACATCCACTCTGGTACGGGCAGTAGTCCTGAGGCCGTGGACAAGCTATGTAACCTCTCTTCCTCTGCCATATACCTCGTCATGCTCTGAGTTTTGTTCCCCACTAGCCTCCCATCTTATTACATACTTTTATGAATTTATTCAGCTTTTCAGGCCAGATGAAAATTTGTCATAGAGAATTCTCAACTTCGTACTCTCCTATCTTCCTTTCCTATTGTTTAAAGGGACTACTGACTCGTTTGCATACATGTAAAATGACAATTTAGGAAGGTTTTTCTTAATTTTACACATTTGCAAATTGTGAGGTTATGATTGTTAGACTTTACATCGATTTCTTATTCTAAAAGAGACTAAGGATTTCCCTTCACTGTTCAAGGTGGTACAGGTTGAGTATCCCTTATCCAAAATGCTTGGGATATAAAAGTGTTATAGCCTTCACATTTCTCCCTCTTTGGAATTTGGAATATTTGCATAAGATTTACCAGTTGAGAGTACGTAATCTGGAAACCTGATATCCAAAATGCTCCAGGAACCATTTCCTTTCAGTTAATACTCAAATGGTTTTGGATTTTGCAACATTTCTCATTTTGGACTTGTGGATTAGGGATGCTCAGCCAACTTGTACTTAATTGTCTATAGTCCATAAATTAGCTAATCAGTCTCAAAATATTTTGCTGTAATTTTTTATTCCATGCTCTTCAATTGAAGGATGTAACTGAATTATCTAAGTTTAGACATTATTTGTCACCCAACTCTTCCATTCTACCATGACACATTATGGATTGACAGAAATTGACTTGGGTTTATGAATTTTTAATAGCATTTGATAACCAAAGAGTGAGAACAAAGATAAATTTTATATTATAATGTTTGATAAATAATTAAGTTCCCTAAGGTTTTGAATTGAGAAGGAAATGTTTATTGTCATCGTGAAGGAATATTCCATAGGTATTCATTTAACTTCAGTGTCAAATTATTTACCTCATGAGGTAACACCTACCTTTTAAGGGTGATGTGAGAATTAATTTAAATTTCAGAAAGCACTCTGAAACACTCAGAAGGTTCTCTGTAAATGGCAGGCGTCATTATAACCAGACTAGTAAAAAGAAACCTGATAAAGCCATGAAGCTCTGTCCTCTAATACAAACTATGCAGGTAAGAAAAAATAAAGGTTACTGCTATTCATGATTTATGGCTGAGGGGAATAGATCAAGATAATAGTGATGCTTTCCTGTAGAGGTAATTTTTAAAAACACAGATGTAGCTGTGTTGGAGTATGTTTCTCCATCCAAAGAGACATAGGAACTTGATACTTACAAGCAATAAAAATGATGCACAAAGATTAATGAAGGATATTGTCCTGAATCATGAGAAATATAGTGACTGACAAACGCTATTTCTTTCAAAATCTTCAAGGAAGGCTTTGAAATGGAAGAAATGATCCTCATTCATTTGGGTGCAGGGAACTTGAAGTTTGTTAGAAATGTAAGCTTGGTGGTCATCGTTTTGGTCACCAGAATAATCAGCCTCCTTTTTAAACCTTTAAATATTTTTTGATTTTTCATAATAAAAGTCAATCCTTCATTGAACTACATTAATTAATAAAAAGTGAAGAAAAATTATGTTTCAAATGATTTCATACAGGCAGAATGCTTCAGGAATGTGAGAGAAATAAGTTCACACACACAAATTAAGCAAACAAAGCTAGGAATAGAAATCTGTTTGTAAAAATATCTTTGAATCATACACTTGCCTGAAGAAATTTAAAAGGTAAGTTTAATTTTCTTTTATGAACAAATCTCAACTTTTATTGTCTATGCACTAGTTTCTTGTTGCTGTTGTAACAAATTACCCAAAACTTAGTGACCTCAAACCATATAAATTGATTATTTTACTGTCCTGAAGGTTAGAAGTTCAAAATAGATCTCTGGGTTAAAAATCAAGATGTTGGCAGTATTGCATTCCTTTCTAGAAACTCTAGAAGAGAATCACTTTTTTGTTTTTTATGTTATTTTATTTTTTCTGCCTTTTCCAGCTCCTGGAAGCTGTTTGCTGCCCTAACTCACAGCCCCCTTTTACTTCCTAAGCCAATATTGCCTGGTTGAGTGTTTTTCACATTATATCACCCCAACACTGACTCTTCTATATTCTCCTTCCATATTTTAGAAGCTTTGTTATTGTATTGGGCCCACTGGAATAGGTGGGTAATCTCCTGATTAGCTACCTTGGTCCCCATTGCCATTTAAGGTGACATTTACAGGTGCTGGCATTAGGATATGGGCATCTTTGGGAGGGCAATCCTGTACCTATCATAACATTCCAGAAATGGAGGAAATGAATTTGTAGATACTGGTAAGTAAATGGCACTCAACTTTTGGACTTTACTACAATTGTTTTGATTTATCAAATTTTGGCAGTACTTTAGTTAGAAAGACTTACTCTGTTTTCACCTCAGTGAAGTATCAATTTTACATTTGTCTTTTACTTTCATTTTTGTAAGCATCTATTCATCCGTCTGTTCATTCATCTAACCATCCTGTCTTTTCAAGCAATCAGCCAACCAAAACTTGGTGAAGGTCTACCTAGAATTTGAAGGGAACTATGGTTTTAAGATATTTTACAAAAACAATGGTAACAGTGTGTAGAGAGAGAGATGTTAATTCCTTGACTGTGGTAATCAGTCCACTACATGTATGTAAAAACATTGTGCTGTATAACATAAACATATACAATTTCAATTAAGAAATGGAAAAAAAAGAAAGGCTTAAATACTGGCTTAATTACTCTATATACCATGAAGCAATTATCCTATTTACTGTACAACTGCACTTATTCACAAGGAGTGTACATTGCAAAGTGTATCCAAATGCCTCTTCATGCAATAGTTTTATTATGTAGTAGAGATGTCTGTAAAAAATTAGGAATGATTTATATGTGTTAACTTCCTTTTCTTTATCCTCAACCTCTATCATACAAATAAAAAATTCTCATCTATCATTTAATAAGTCATATCAAGGAAAAATATATATACTTAAAATAGACTTTCCTTTTTTTTTCTTTTATTTCATTTTGTTTGTTATTTCAATAAAGGCCTTTTTATGAAAAGATGTACTATAGAGCAGGAAGGAGAAGCATAGTTATCTGTTTGTGCAAGTACACATTTTGTAAGGGGTTGGAAGTTTGGTCAAATCCATATTATAAATTCCATGATGCTTTCCGGTTTTAAAAATAAAGAGAACTGTATTTGTCTCATAGACAATAAGGTTGACAGAAGACTTAATGCTAATCTTTCAGTCTATAATAGAGCATTATGTGAGTGAGAGTGAACAGGTGTGCTTGTTTCAACTAAGTGGAACAGGGAAGCGTGATATTAAAACAGGGAGAAGCACTTTAGATTCAGCAACTGCAAAGGTCTTAAAACGCTGGGAAATGTTACTATGGAAGGATATAGATTTCTCTCAGAATCGCCACCTGAATCATCTTCTTCACACCATCTAGTGGTTTTGATACTTCATCAAATACGTGCTGATTATTTACAGCTACTAAATAAATATTGATTGAAATGAAGGAAATTCAAGTAGTCCTTTCACAATATATACTATCTCAAGGTTTTCTCAAGAAGATACTTGAAGGGTTCACAAGAAACAGTCATTATGAGTCTTTGCTGAAGTATAAAATTTCTTTCAATGGGATGAGAAAGAGAAATGTTAACTGAACCTAAAAATGCACGGTTTCTCATAGGCAGGTACAGTAGGTACCTGTAAGGCACCTACTTATTGGGAGAGATGTTTCCTCAGGCATTTGCTTAAAATATCCTTTGTCTCAAGGTCATCTGTCAGCAAAAAGTATTTTCAATAAAACTTTGAAATAGTATTTCAGCTAATAGAGTTTTCCTTCCTTTTTTTGTTGTATTTATTTATTTATTTATTTGCATTGCAGGTTTTGGCTGGGGCTGGGTTTGAGCCCACTACCTCCAGTATATGGGGCTGACACCCTACTCCTTTGAACCACAGGCACTGCCTCCTTTCCCCTTTCTTTTTTTTTTCAATATGGATTTTTTTTATTAAATCATAGCTGTGTACATTAATGCAATCATGGGGTACAATGTGCTGGTTTCATATACAATCTGAAAAAGTTTCATCAAACTGGTTAACATAGCCTTCATGGCATTTTCTTAGTTATTGTGTTAAGACATTTATATTCTACATTTAGTAAGTTTCACCTGTACCCTTCAAGGATGCACCATAGGTGTGATCCTACCGATTACCCTCTCTCCACCCATTCTCCCCTCTCCCCTTCCCTCCCTTGCCCCTTTCCCCGTATTCTTGTACTATAATTGGATTATAGTCTTCATATGAAAGCTATAGATTAGTTTCATAGTAGGGCTGAGAACATTGGATACTTTTTCTTCCATTCTTGAGATACTTTGCTAAGAAGAATATCTTCCAGCTCCATCCATGTAAACATGAAAGAGGTAAAGTCTCCATCTTTCTTTAAGGCTGTGTAATATTTCATGGTGTACATATACCACATTTTATTAATCCATTCGTGGGGTGGTGGGTACTTGGGCTTCTTCCATAACTTAGCGATTATGAATTGTGCTGCAATAAACATTCTTATACAAATATCTTTGTTATAATGTGATACTTGGTCTTCTGGATATATACCTAGTAGAGGAATTATAGGATCATATGGCAGATCTATTTTTAGATCTCTAAGTATTCTCCAAGAGTCTTTCCAAAAAGAATGTATTAGTTTGCATTCCCACCAGCAATGTAGAAGTGTTCCCTTTTCTCCACATCCACGCCAACATCTCTGGTTTTGGGATTTTGTGATGTGGGCTTATCTTGCTGGGGTTAGATAATATCTCAAAGTAGTTATGATTTGCATTTCTCTAATGATTAAGGATGATGAGCATTTTTTCACGTATCTGTAGGCCATGTGCCTGTCTTCTTCAGAGA
>CAUYRH010032180.1:0-12116 GCA_963574655.1 Perodicticus potto | reverse complement strand
TTTATATTCTGCATTTAGTAAGTTTCACCTGTACCCTTCTAAGATGCACCATAGGTATGATCCCGCCAATTACCCTCCCTCCATTTTGGCAACACAGAGTAGCATTAGTTCTTCAGGTTTCCTTTTTTTTTAACTTGCTATAGATGAAATGAATTACGTGTGACGTGTCCCTGAGAAGACTCAGAAGAGCACCCTGAGAAGGGCAGAGAAATGAATTATTAAGATCATTTATTTTCTGGTTGGGTTTTTGTAAGTATGTGTTCATTGTTGAGAATTAACAATAGTGAGATAAAAATAAATTGTTGAAAAGCAAAGAAGACCATGTGACTCTTTCTCATCAACATATTTAATGGGTCCCTACTGTGTACCAAGTATGAGGCTACGCATATCATATCCAGGAAATAAGCTTGCATCTTCTTTTTACACATGAGAAAATGGAGTTTTAGGTTAAAAACTTTGTGTTTCGTTGCATGAATTGTGTGTAGAAGAAGTCTTGTTTATTGGTCTTGTTTGTTGAACTCTAAAATAACAATTCTGCCTCCTCAGTTCAAAAATTAAAATCCTACTACTGAGAAATAATAATGATGAATGTTTTTATGTATTTTATTTATCTTATTTCCCTTTTCATTATCTGTTTTACAAAATTGGGACCAGTCAACAAATAGGTATTTATGTCTCACTTTTATTCACTTAACATAGGTTATAAACATTTCCCGGGCTATTGTTTGCACTTCTTAAACACTTGAGTTTTTTTACAAAGGCAGATTAATCAATAATTCTTGCCTTTTAATCTTTCTTGAGAAAATATGAACAGATCTATAACTATAACACCAACAGGAAGTGATAGGTTTCAAAGGTAAGGTTGGTGTAGTATTGATCACTGACAAGACAGGGGAATTTCCAGAAGGCTGTGATAAGTTAAAAGCCAGCCAGACAGAATGAATAAAGAGGTGAGTAAGCAGTTCAGAAGTCTCTACCTGATTTAGGATTCTTGTGTTGAAATAAGTGAGGGAGGCACAGTTACCCCCTAGGGCCATATAGCTGCAGAGGTGTGCAGGGAAAGAATGTGGGCAGGAAGAACCAGGCCGAGCATGAAGTGCAGCTTGTTTTAAGGTCCTCTGAAGCAGTCAGTTCTATATTTACCTAACATATTTTGTTTGTGAAAGTGCTTGGTGAAAGTACCCTGTACATTAACAGTTGATGTCTTAAAGTATTTAACCTTGTTGTTCAACCTTTGTTTAATGTTCTCACAGGATGTTAAATAATAGGCTTTCCATTCAGCAAGGCTGATGAGTGCTGGGTTAAGATGAACAAGTGGGTCTGAGCAAATTAGACAAACTGGGAGGACTGAATGCCAAAAACTTAACATGCCTTCAACAGGAACAGCAGCCCAGAAGCCAGGAGGCAGGGGGAGCCCAGGTAATACCAGGGGGGGCACTGAGATCTCTGTTTAGAGGCCTAAATTGAGTCAACAGGGCACCGAGTGACTCAGGAGCATTCTCACTTCTCCATCTATCACAGTATGTGCTACTCTCTTTGGTTTGCCTGTGTACCTGGGTGGGGACTGATGGGACACAGCGTGACAAGGACCTGTGCCAGTTTGAAGTTAGTTGTAACTTGAGTCATGTTACATGTTATATTCTAAATGTTATAGAAATACACCTTATCACAATCACAGGGAGCATCTTAGCTTTAAGAAGTGTCCCTCCCCCATCCCCTCCTGAAATCCTTGATCTGTTGATTGGTTTTGAAGCTTTGCATGTTGGTGGTTGAAAAAAAAGATAACTACGTTTTCTCTCCTCCAGATCGGGGCCTCTCCTTTGGGCTCTTGTCACAGTAGGGCCAGCCTTGAGGTCTGACCAGCTGGAGATGGGGAAGTCTCTTTCCAGCTCATTGACATTTTCTAAGCAGATGCTTCCATCTTTGGAGTCTTTTCTCACTGCCTGACAAGTTTATTCTTATATTCCAAATACCTCTTTATTTTGCTAGCAACTGTTCTACCCTTCCTTAGGGATCCAAATGAGAAGACATAAACTCAGAGAAAATGTTCCAAAAAAGGCTGCATATTCCATTGAAGATAGTGTAGCAAGCACTAGGGTCTTGGCTAGAGTGTATGTTTCACTGAGAAAAGGATGTAGGGGCTGGAACAGATTTTTAAGAATGAGTTCATTTCTCTTTTTTAAATTTGTACTAATTTCTGAGGTACATGTGCAGTTTCGTTACATGCATAGACTATGTAATGGTCAAATCAGGGTTTTTAAGATATATGCCCATGTAACATACATTGTACCTATTAACTGATTTCTCCTCATTCAACCCCTCTAACCCCCTCTCCATTCCTAGTCTCCATTGTCCATCATTCCACTGTCTCCATTCATGTATGCAAGAACCTTCTAATATTTTAAAGAACCTTCTAATGAGTGAAAGCATACAGTGCTTGATTTTCTGTCCCTGGTTTATTTTACTTAAGATAATGAAGTCTGGTTCCATCCATGTTGCTGCAAAAGGCATGTTTCATTCTTTTTTAATGGATGTCCAGTATTCCATTGTGTGTGTGTATATATGTATATATCACATTTTCTTTATCCATTTGTCTATTGATGGATACTTACATGGATTACATTATCTTTGCCATTATAAATAGTGCTATAGTAAGCGAATGTGTACAGCAGTCTTTTTGATATATAGATTTCCTTTGAGTAGACACCCAGAAGTGGGATTGCTGGATAATAATTCCTTTGAGAACTCTTCATAGTGTTTTCCATAAGGGTTATACTCATTTACATTCTTATCAACAGTGTATAAGAGTTCCCTTTTCTTCAGATCCTCACCAACACCTGTTAGTTTTTGTCTTTTTAATAATATCCAGTCTGACTAGAGAAAGATGATGATTTCAGTAACCTGTATTTCTCTGGTGATTAGTGATATTGTGTGACTGGAGACACAAGGGGACAACAGCTTTGCCTCAGGTGCAAGCTCGCTTCTGTAATGTGAAAAGGTGCAAGAAGGGACTACAGCTCAAGATGGCATGTAGCAAAACATCTTTATTTCTGACCATCTTTTATACACTGGTGGTCACGTACACACCTAATCAATGATCTGAAACATTTGCCATTATCTAACTTCTGTTTAATTCTAAACCTAAGTGGCAGACATCAAGTCTGTACAACAAAAAATGTTTTTCTGCTTTGCATTCTCTCTAAAACATGCATCATCCATTTGTCTAAAAAATCTAAAGCTGCAGGGGAACTTATTCTATCAAGTTTTCTATGTGCCCATTAAGTTAACCTCCAGTGGATTTTTATGACTCTGTTTATCTGCAGTGCTGAGACCTTTAGGCTGTTAAGACAATATGTATTCAACACTTGTCAACCTATGGGCCATATCACCAAGTGGGGGGCTCTCAACCTTTGACCTTCTTGGGCTTAACGGCTGCATGACTTCAGAGTTTCTGTTTCTTGGTTTTTACCTCTAATAAACAACCTCTGTGTATGTCTCAAGGCAGCCCAGCTCTCTTGCCTTTTCTGCTTTAGCAAAAGTCATGTTAACCCATTCTTTCCCAGTCTCAATGGAGCACATATGTGGGTATTTTGACCCTGCAAGTGATGTTGAGCATTTTTCATATACCTGTTGGCCACATGTAAATGGATATGTAAAACTTCCATTTATATCCTTTGCCCACTTTTTAATGGCATTTTTATTGTTGTTGTATTGATTGAGTTTCTTGCATATTCTGAATATTAGTGCCCTGTCAGATGCATAGCTGGCCAGCATTTTCTCCCAGGTTTCCACTCTGTTGATTATTTCTTTTACTGGACAGAAACTTTAAGTTTCTTTTACTGGACAGAAACTTTAAGTGCTTCAATGCCTTAGTCATAAACAGTTTTTGAAGACAAATGTCCAGAAGAGTTTTTCCTAGGTTTTCTTCAAGTATTTTTCTAGTTTTCGTTCTTAAATTTAAGTCTTTAATCCACCGTAAGTTCATTTTTGTGTATGGTGAGTTATGGTGGTCCAGTTATTCTGCACATGGCAATCCAATTTTCCCAATACCATTTTATCGAAAAAGGTGTCTTTTCCCTAGTGTATGCTCTTGTTGGCCTTGTCAAGATCAGTTGGCTATAAATATGTGGCTTTATTTACAGGTTCTCTATTCTGTTCCATTGATCTAGGTGAGCATTTTTATACTAGTACCATACTTTTTTGGTTACTATATAACTTGAAGTTAGGTAATGTGATTCCTCCAGCTTTGTTCTTTTTGCTTAGGAATTTTTTGGCTATTGGGGCTTCTTTTTTAAGTCTTACATGAATTTTTGGATTGTTTAACTTTATGAAAAATGATGTTGGTATTTTGATAGGAATTGCATTGAATCTATAGATTGCTTTGGGCAGTGTGTTATTCTAGTATTAATTCTTCTGATCCATGAGTGTGGGGTGTTTTTCCATTTGTTTGTTGACATCTATGGTTTCTTTCATAAGTGTTTTATGGTATTTCCTGTAGAGATTTTTCATTTTCTGGGTTAAATTTATTCCTACACATTTTATTTTTTTTTGTAGCTATTGTTAACAGGATTGCCTTCTAGATTGGGTTCTCAGCTATTAGTAGTTCTCATTACCAGTGTATAGAAATGCTATTGATTTTGTGTCCTACAGCCATTACTAAGTTATAAAATCTAGAGTTTTGGGGTGTAATCTTTTGTTTTTTGTAGATACAAGATCAGATCATCCATGAACAGCGATAATTTGATGTCTTTTCTCTGATGTGGATGACTTTTAATTTTTTTGGTCTTGGTTAACTGCTCTGGCTGGGATTTCCAGTATTGCATAGAATAGGAGAGGAGAATGTGGGCATCCTTCTCCTGTTCATGTTCTTAAACCAATTCAGTCTGGTGTTAGCTGCGTATGTTGTTTATGGCTTTTATTATTTTGAGGTGTGTTTCTTCTGTGCCATGTTTGTTGAGGGTTTTAATCATGAAGGGATGTTGAATTTTATCACATGCTTTTTCTGTGTCTATTGAGATGGTTGTATGACTTTTGTCCTTGATTCTGTTGTGTGGTTTACTATATTTGTTGATTTGCATATGTTTATTCTGCTTATTGATTTGCATATGTTGAACCATCTTTGCATCCCTGCTGTAAAACCCATTCAATCATGGTGTATTATCTTTTTGATGTGCTGTTGGATTAGATTTGGTGTAAAATGTAGCAGAGTGGTTAATAAAAATGCACTGAAAGTTTCCATTAGATTTGGCATTAGAGAGGTCATGTGTGACAGTGAAAGCAATGTCAGAAGTGGTTTACAACACACATTGCTTGTTGTTTTATGCTTTTTCCCTTTACTCTGAGAGAGATCAGAGGAAGGCTTGAAATATATCAGCAATCACCACTTTCTGGAGGAAACAGCAGCAATCACTGTTTCCTGCTGGGTGGGTCTGCCAGTTCTAAGGGATGTGAACAATTATGCCAGTTGTGTGTGTCTTGGACAGCTAATGATGATATAATTAATGGAGGAATTTCATAATGCCTTGCTCTTAATTGTATGCATTTGATTAGTGTCTGGCATGGGAGTGACTCATCCTGGCATTACTGCTGCCACAGTGAAGCAGACCCAGTAGGCAAAAGGTGGGGGGTAACCAGTCACCAATATTCTCTTTCTGGAGTCTGGTCTTTGACTATGATTGGGACCAGGGTGGGTTCTGGTCATTTTAGGCCTGTTATTCCATGTTAAATGTTGAGGACCACAGATAGATAATGTTCCCTTCTTGTAAGACTCTTTAATACTGTTTTTTTCTCGTGTTTCCAAGTTTATTATACTGTGGAATTTTTTTTTAAATAATAAAAGTATATGGTCATTAGGAAATCAATGAAGGTAAGTAAAGGAAGTGTCAACAACTTGCCCCTCCCACTTCCAGACTCTCTGCTCTAATGGTGGCGGGTCAATGTTGGTGTCACACTAGGTTGGGCTTATTTTTAAGATAACTGTCTCTTCCACTGTGTTACGAGATCATAATGGGCACAGACTATGCCTCTTTTATTTACCTTTGTCTCCTTCTGCCATGTGGTCTGACCTAAATAATCGGAGCCCGTTAAACATTAGTTGCTTAAATAATCAGAAATATGAAAAATGAGTAAATGGAATGATCTCTTTTAGGCTTTGACCTGGAGACAGTGGTTTCCATCCCTTACATTGTAATTTCAGAGAGAAACTGGATATAGGAGGAGCGCACCGTTTTTGATTTGTAGGGATGTTTATTATGTGGATGGCGTGTGTGACAAGATACAGGGTCTATAGCTTCTTTGTCTAGCCTAGAGGTACAGATTTTTTTAGAGAATTGCTTTAGGACATGGAAATTGATCCAGTGTGTTACGTATCATCTGTAGGATGAGATTTAGTTGAAACAGTGTATATTTTATTCTGATTCTCAGGTTTGAATTTTCTATAATTCATATAAACAGCATTGTTTCGGTAAAATTTTCTCATAATATTGTTATGAGACAAACTCATTGTAATTCCTAAAAAAAAGGAAAACCTTCCAAAACATTCAACACTTGAGTACTTTGAACAGGATAATAAGAACTTCAGTGTATAAGTTCTAATATGTTTCTTTTTCAGAAGTTTAAATATATTATAAATATTTTAGCTTTTCTTCTGTCAGCTGACAACTTACAGTTTTTAAGCTCCTAAGCTCATTATCTACAGTATTTCTTTGAACCATGTAAACATGTTTTTGAGATCTTTTTAGAATACCTTTCACATCTCGTTTTCTTTAACTTCTTATTTTTAAGGGTTACTTTTGAAAAAGTGTATTTGCATTATAGGAGAGGGATTTTTTTTTAACTAAATCAGTTTTATTTAAAAATGGGAAGGCATTTAAATTAGATCTGAACAGTCCCTCTTTCCATGCTTTTCCCACCTGCTTTCCTCATCTTCAACTAAAACAACAAAGCAACCGTCCCTTTGTTCTGCCTCCCGTTGGAGGTGTCTCACAAAGCCCTCAGTGTGGCCTTTAAAAGTTAGATCTCCTTTAGTGTAAGAGGAGAAGTAGCTTTTTTGTGGAGGTGAATTGTGAACCATGAGTAATTGCTGGATACCACATTAGAATAGCCCAGGCCTCATCAACAGCGATTCAGAACCTGACTGGATATTTACATTCACCTGAGGTAGGTTTTGTTTTTTAAACAAACCCAGGTTGACTTTTTGAATGCTTTTAGGTGATGGTGGTCCAGGGATTCTGATATGCGGCCAGGCTGGGACTACTGAAGTGAAATGCCTCAGTGTTTCTCAGAGGTCCTCTTACCCTCCTGTGTCTGAATCTCCAGGAGGGCTGAGTTAAAATGTCGATTTCTTCCCCTGAAGAGCCAGACCTTTAAGTGGGCCCTGAGATTCTTTTGTGCTGTCCAGTTTGAGAATCCACATCTCTGGGATACTTAGCTTAAATTTGACCTGGGTTAGGGATGTGCTTTGGAAAACAGTGGTGAGAGTGTTGAGAATCAGTGTTCTGGCTAGTTTTTGTGGGCCAGATGGCTTCTCCTGCACATTTGGAAAACTCTGTTCCCTGCTCATCCTGCACCCTCTCACCTACTCTGTGTGTTACCCACATAGGACAACCCAGGCAGCCTGTGGTTCAGTCTCTGACTGAGGAGAACAGAGTTTAGGAGGCCGTTTATGCTATCAGACAAGAATCACAGATCCTAATTGAAAAGACAAGTGAGGAATACTTAGGTAACACAGACAGCCTGGTAACTGGCACCACAGAATTCATGCCTGACCACAAGGGCTTGTTTGCAACTCAGAGATGAAAAAGATTCTTGTGGTCTGAGGAAATTGGAGAAGACATGGGGGAAAGTTAAAGACTTAATTTCTGGATCAAATCATGTATCCATGGAGAGACTTCATTTCTGGACAATTCTGATATATGAACACAAGCAGTTCTAATTTTGACTGTATTAAATGGTAATTATTAAAATGAGCTGTAGATTTGAGTAAAAGGTGAAGAATGAATACAATTTTTATTAAATTTTTGATATTTGATTGCTGTTTTCTTGAAGTATAAATGACCATCAATTGGAATCTTTTTTTGTTTGTTTGTTTGTTTGAATGCCATACTGTCCATACTTTTCTCTTCACATTATTTTATATGAAACATAACATTTAATATTCTGGAATTCCTTTTTACTTTTTGGTTAAATTTTTTTATTTGTGTGAATCAGCATCTCATAGCCCAAGACATGTTTGTGTTTTTTAAAGCCAACTCTGGGGGGGAGGAAAAGCTGAGATGTAAAGGTTGTTTTAGTAATTGCGGTTGGAATTAAGTGAAAACCTTCTGGGTTGGGAAAATTTTTTGCCAGCAGAAGTGCCAGGACTAGTACAAGATGTGTAGAAAACAAAATTTTATAAAGGGCCTCTCCTGCACCATGTGGAAACCCAGGCCACTCAGCCTCCATGTGTACAGGAAAGGCTGCTTGGAATTACGGCCACTGCCTCCTGGGTGAGTCTGTGGTGGTTGGAATAATATGATAAATGGGATGCGTTGGAAAAAAATTCCCTATTTAGCTTTTTTTTTTTTGCTATACATCCAGAACAACAGCTGTGGCAGCAAATGCCGACTTGGATCATGCATTCATATTTAGTCTTGTTTGAAAATCTCAGATATTTTTAAGCAGGATTGAGTCAGGCAGCCCACAGCACAGCATTCAGACTGTCTTAATCAGCCAGCCTGTTTGGCACACAAGGACCTTATTTTATCCTAGTAGTAAATAGTTCTAAATGAAGCAATATGATGTACTGAATGTGCCCAGAGTCATAGCATTTAGTGTTTCACTGCAGTCTGTCAGCATCTCTTTTTGCAAGCTCGTTCTGTTCAGTGCTAGTTGTTTTATTCCTTGTGTCTTTAGAACTCTGTCTTTGGCCGGGTCTTGATTCATGGTTTTTATACATAATAGGATCGTGTATTTCCTGCCAGTGTACCTCCCTTTCTCCTTCCCTCTTTCCCTCCCTCCCTGCAGCATTGCCAAGTAGGTGCAGTTTTCATTTTGCTCAGAAGCGTTTCATATTGTGGCAGCTCATTTCCATCTTAAGATGCTGGGATTTTGTCACTTCCTTGCCTGTGGATTGGTGAATCTCCTCCCAAAGCCTGCTCTCGATTTATGGGTTGGGTTTTCTTACACTGTTCACAGGCCTTCTGCCCCCAGGGTCCTCTTCTGTCTCCTCTATGTAAGTGGGGTTCTGGAGCCCTCATGTTCAAGTCCACCCCTCAGCTATGTGGCTGTTTTCCTGTTGCCTTCTGAGGAAGGACATCTGACTGTGTACCTCTCTGATAACTGCTCGTATTTTCAGATGAACAAATCAGACCCGAACTGGGGTCTTTCCTCTTATGGATTTTTTTCCTTGATTTGGTATTGTCTTGAAGTTCTTCACTTCTTTTTGCTTCTAATTGCCAGGCTTTTTGAAGGCATACTCTACCCCAGGTTCTCAGACTCGGCGATTAAATGGAGCAGGATAATTTTTTTTAATGGGGTCTGTTATAGTTTTGCTGTGTCTTTTGATAGGAGAAACTATCATTGTCATTTAGTAAAAACAGAGATTTCAACCCAGCAGTCGTTATAACCATCTCAGATTAACAATAGGCCTTTTAAATAAATAAATTTGGCTTTGTCATCAGAAAGAAAGCCTTATCTCATTTCTGTGTTTTCTCATTTTGTCATCTGTGCATACTGTGTCTCAGACTGGAATTTGGCAGCTACTGTTTTACGCTCACTCCATCTCCTGTCTCTTTGGCCACTGGCTTCTCAGCCTTTGCTTCTCCGCTCGGTCCTGTCAAGCTGTAGTCTTCTTGTCCTCTCACAGGTGATAGTGCACTCCGGGCAGCCGCGTCCTCATCTGCCCTGCCTGCTGTGTTGCGGCGTGACCCACCCGCAGGGCGGCCTCTCTGCCCCCTTGTCATCTGGTAGTCGGTGTGTTGCTCCACAGTGCCCTTCTGCTCTGCCTGCGGGTCTCCACGGTGTCCCAGCTCTCTGGCTTCCTCCCAGACGGCTCCTCCACCCCTGTCTGTGAGATGACCGCCAATGCTCTCCCCGAACCTCAGTCTTGTGCTTCTGCCTCTGTCCTCTGTCTCTTCTGCACACACTCCGCCACGTCTCTGATTCCTGCCTCGTGTCTGGGGCTGACCAAATGTGCCTCTCCGGATCCCTACCCGCTCCTTTGCAGTCTTCCTTGGCCATGAGGCAGATGGACTGGAATTTCAAAGCCCCGCTCTTTCACATGTCAGCAGAGTGACCGTCGACAGTTTGTTCAATGCCTCCAAGCCAGTTTCCGCGTCTGTTGGTGGGCCTCCTGCTTTCCGTCTCTGTTGGTTGTAAGGGTTACAGGTGGTGCATGTTCTTGTCACAATACCCTCCACATAACATAGCAGGTTCTCAGAAGCAGCAGCGATTCCTGTTTGTGGTTGTATAACCAAGTGGGCTTGGAAGAAAGCAGTTCTTCATTTCTCTTTTCCTGATCTGAGTCTGTCTCCTGCTATTTTTCTAGTGCCTAGGACTTACCACTTGTTTCTGAGGTGGCAGTGACAATGGCTATCAAGTGACTAATTTCAACAGAGTCTTCTTTGAGCAGCTGGTAGTTGGGTAGCAATTTCATATTTTTACTTGAAGTAGAAAACGTGCTGAAAAATATGAAGTGTCTGTGTGGCTGGAAGGAGGTAATTGTGTCCCCTTCATACCCTGAGGCCATACACATCAGCATAGTGATTTACCTAGTGCCTGTTTTCTTAGTAGAAGTTGCTGTAGCATTTTGAGAATTACTCTGTTACTTCTTCTCCCCTCGTAGTAGGGAACAGTGTTGGGTGGGAAAATTGAGTTTTATGTAATCTTGTATTTTGCTCTTACATCATCCATAGCTTTTTTTTTTTTGAGACAGAGTCTAACTCTGTCAACCTGGGTAAAGTGTCCTGGCTTCATAGCTCACAGGAACCTCAGTTTCTTGAGTCCAAGCGATCCTTTTGCTTCAGCCCCCTGAGTAGTTGGGGCTACAGGCGTGTACCTTAATGCCTGGCTAGTTTTTCTATTTTTAGTACAGATGAGATCTCACTTTTGCTCAGGCTGGTCTCTTGCTCCTGAGCTCAGGCAATTCATCTGCCTCAGCCTTCCAGAGAGTGCTAGGATTACAGGTGTGAGCCACCTTGCCCAACCCGTTCATAGTATTTTAATATTGTTAACTACAGAAGGAACTCCATACAAATGTTAATAGTTTCCATGAGAAGATAGCTAACCCAAGGGGGCTTTATCTATCTGTAGGTCACATCTTACGCTTCAGAGTAGTTGGAGGTTAAATGAAGGTGCTCCCAGGCCAATTTCTTCAGGTGTTTTCCCTGCACTCTCTCCAAGTATCCTTATAGTTTCATGTCTTAAGTTAAATTTTTTATCCAGTGAGAATCAATTTTTGTTAATGAGGAAAGGACCAGTTTCAGTCTTCTATACGTCGCCAGAAAAAAAAGAACTTAAACCATGAAAAAAAAATTAGAAAGAAAAAAAAAAAAAGAGGGTGCTGACCATGGGATGTGCCTTGGTTCCAGACCCCGGGGGTTAGTCAGCCTGTGTTGTTGAGTGCCTGCTGGGGTCCACACTGTGATGAGGGTGGGGGCAATGCAAGAATGATAAGGCCTGGTCCATGCCCTTGTGGAGAGCACATACAGTGGGAAAGTTATTGAATTCATTTTTTCTTTTGAAAATTTCAAAAAATGTATTCAGAGGAAATGCACATAGCACAAAATTAATTGCTGTAACATGAATAATTCCATGGCATTTAGTATATTCAAATTTTGTTTGTTTTTACTCTGTATTTATTAGTTGACATCTATTGTGAGAGTGAGTTCTTCTTTCTCCCCTATTTTTATTTTACTTTTTTTTTATTAACTCATATACACATAGATCATGAATACATTTATGCATATGTGGGGTAGAATGTGTCAATCAACATAGCCTTCGCCTCATTTACTTGATTATTGTGTTAAGACATTTATGTTCTACACTTGACAGATTTGACTTGTACCCTTGCAATATGCTCCATAGGTGTGGTCCCACCTTTTACCCTCCTTCTATCAAAACCCCCCTCCCCACTTCCC
>CAUYRH010032178.1:0-59152 GCA_963574655.1 Perodicticus potto | reverse complement strand
TGACCTCCACATTTTCAGTGTCAATAGAAAATGGGTTATGGAAAAGCTGTATGTCCTGTTCATGGAGATGAAGCTCTTTAAATCTAAATTGGAACTCCTTTAGCAACTTTTCCAGTGAATCCACACATTTTGTTTGGGAATGCAACCAATGGTTTTTCCGCTAACAGATTTTGTGGGCCCAGGATGAGTTGGTTGCTGAACCGGACAGGCAGCGGAGGCAAAAACACCTGGTGGGCCGGATAAATGTCCTCGGGCGGGCCACATGTGGCCTGCGGGCTGTTTGAGGACCCCTGCTTTATAGCAACATAAAATGGACTAAGATGGGAACCTTGGGGTGGCACATTTTCAGATCTTTCCTGCTAAGAAAAACTTTGTTCCTTATAATCAATGTCAGTCTTTTCCATCATTCTTTCCATACCTTTCAAGACTTGCCATGATCTAGCTCTTTTTCTGTCTTATTCTGAATAAGCCAAATCATTGTAGTTAATAATAACATAGCACTAGTGGGACACACCCACGTGCTGGGCTTGTTGTAAGTTTCTAGGCATTCTCCCAGATAATCCTCACAACATGACCATTATGTGGGTAGAATTATTATCCCTGTTTTCAGATGAGAAAACTGAGGCACAAAGAGATTAAGTGATGTGCCTGAGGTCACACATCTAATAAGTGGTGAGGTGGGTGTTAATCCAGGTTTTCTGGCTCGGGTGTCTATGTTCCATGGCCCATCGGAGTGTCCAAGTGTTCCTTTCTGCCACACTTGGACCCAACTTGAGAAACATGGGATTGGTGAGCCAAGTTGAAACCTCTTTGCTCTAGACGAAACAATGAAGACTTCTAAGGCAGCTACCCCTCCACCTTCAATGTCCAAGTTCATTGCTATTTTCACTGTACCATGTTATCACTCCAAGTCTCAGCATCCCAAACTGGGATACTGAAATATGTAACTATTGTACATATTTCAGTAACTATTGTAAGTATTGTTTTTAATTAATCTTTTGGGGAATTGGATAGCCACAAATTAAAATTCACTTCTCACTTTCTTCCATAGAAATGCTTGTTTCACCACCAGAAGTTTTCGTTTGCTTGGCTTCTAGCCCTACCAGTCGATCAGCTGTTCTTTGGACATTCCGATATTAAACTCCTGGGGGCAGAGCCTGCTTTTCTGGGCCTCTGCTTGCTATGTACGTGCTGACTACCTGCACACAGAATGCCCCGTATTCCTGCTGGCTTAGATTTCCTGGGGGCAGCTGATTTGAGGTATGTCCAGCACTATTCACACAGTACCAAGCCAATTAGGCAAATATTCAATTTCTTCCAGCAGTAAGACATTTCTTACATTGAGGACATGTTGCTCTGGCTGAAGACTCCTGGTTTACTCCCATGGAAATCCAATTTTTGGCATGTAAAAAAACGTTTCTGAAATATTCCTGAAAAAAACATCACCCAACATCTTGTGGGTGACATATTTCCTCTTGACTGCTTGACTGTCTCTCTAGCTTTATTTTCTTTCAGTTTGCATTTCTTTTTACCGCTTTTAAAATTTGCATGGAAGTAGAAAGGGTCTTTTCTTTATGAGAGACTGCATTGTGTCTAACAGGACTGCAGTGACTGGCCACATTCTCTGCTACTCACTTGTGAGGTGACCGCACATGATGTGGTTGCTAAAGACACAGCTTTGTGAAGACCTGAAATGTCAACAATTGTGTAAATGATCCTAAAAAAGGCACCCTGAAATCACATGTACCTGGAGGAAGCCAAATTCTCCTCTACTCAAAAGCACCCAGGGGGGTGCTTTGGACTATTTTGATGTCTAAGACTCACACCTAGAGGTTCTGATTTAATTGGTCTGCAATGAGGCAAGGTGGCTGGCCAAGTGTCCTTATTTGTCTAGAATTAAGGCATTCCAAGGATGCAAGACTCTAGTACTAAAATGCAGAACATCACAGAAACCCAGGCCCCGATGGTCACCCTGAGTAAGACAGGCTGTCTTCATAGGTGTCCCTGGTAATTCTAATCTGCAGTAAGGGTTGAGAACCACTGGGATAAACTCTCTGAACTTCAACCCATGTGCTAAAGGCAAGTAACTTAAGACTTGAGGAAAATATTATTCCTTTGTACAGAATTCTATTTTCATAACAACTCATTATTATTACAGAGGCCCTTTGTAGATGAGCTCTGGCCAAATGGTACTGTTCCCTTCCTTCCGAGGGCCCCAAAGAGTCATGACACCCAGGGGGCGGCTTGTTATTTTCTCCCCTCACTGGGCTGAAATCCACACAAAAGGCCCCCCTGTGGAAGTGAGGAGGGACTACTGAGTTGATCATTTTATAATTAAAGAAGACTCTAGGGGAGATATTTTGCTCAGAAGCCCAGCACTCCAAACTGGGTCACTGTGAGCTAGAGTTGTCATCAGTCCTAACCAGCAGGAAATACCACGCGGATCAGATCTTCTTTCTTTCCCTTCCGGTTGGCATTCGAATGACTTGTTTACATCCAACAAGGCTTATAATAATGACTCGTTTATATCCATCCATCTTCTGAGCTGCCAAGCTGGGAATGAGAGAAGAGCACACACACCTGGGAAACTTCTAGATGTGCTGTGGTTCTCAAAACAGGTATCATATTAAATCTCCTGGGAAGCATTTAAAAATCCAGAGGCCCAGGTTCACCCCTAGTCCAATTAAGTCAGAAGCTCCAAGGGTAGGAATCAGGCAATACTTTTTGGTAGAACTAGGTGGTTGTAATATACAGCCGGGGCTGAGAACCACTGCTTTATGGTACCAGTTCTCAAAGTACTGAGAACTTGAGCCAGCTGTATGAATATCCCTTGGCAATTTATTAGAAATGCAAACTTTTGGGCTCTCTCTTGGACCTACTGGATGAACGAGCTTCAACAATCAGTTTTAATAAGACTTCTAGGTGCTTTTCACACATGAGAACCAGTCCAGATGACAGGGCTTTTTTTCTTTTTTAATCTATTGGGATGCTTCCATTGTTAGCTGTTGCCTCTAATTTCCTTGTGCACAACAAAACCCAATTCCCTCTTTCTAATGACTCTTCATAATAACATGCTAAGTCCCTGGTCACCTGGGATGAAAAAACACAAAAGATATATCCAAGTCTCTGTTCTTTTTCCTGGTCTGGGAACTAACAAAGCAAAATAATCTTAAAAAGCAATGGAGGCAAATTATTTGGTCTCCTCCAATTAAGTCATCGGCTTTTGCTTGGCTTTACAAGTTGACACTTTCTAGTTTCTACCTATTTTTCTTTTTTTTAAATCAAGCTTAGAGCTGTCAGAAGAAAAAGAAATCACAGCCCAAACAGGTTTAATTAGAGAGATGCTGAGTTGGAGTTCCTTAGGGAAATCTATGATATTATAGGATGGGGTGTTTATTGTATAGAACTGAGGGCACAGAAACTGAATTCATGCTAATTAAGTAGGGTTGACGTAAACAGTGGAGGACAGGGAGGTCAGCAGGGAGAGGGGGTGGTCAGCTGCAATTTGAGCCAAGAGAAGAGAAAGCACAGATGACTTGTTCTCCCATCTGGAGAGTTAACAAAATCTTAAGCAATCCGAGATGTTTGGCTCAAGAGTTACTGAGAAGCACAAATGATTATTTTTGTACTGGAGACGCTCATGATTTATGCTTTCCTGTCCTTTCCTCCTATTTACAGACCCAAGTCATGGGGAAAGACAGCTGACTTTGTACGTGTTTATCCATAAGTCTGTTATAATTTAGTGATCCAGAATGTTATTTTTTAAAATCAAATCAAAGAAAATGAGGTGGGGAACTGATATCAATTCAGATAATTATACGTACCATGTATTTTAATTCTCATAACAACAGTATGAGATGTCATTGGGGCTGCAATGTCTAAATTAGAAAACTGAGAATTGGAGACATTAAGCAAACAGTTTACTTATCTGTTAAATAACAGCACTGAGATTCCAATCCAGGTCTGTCCAAACCCAAGGCCTTTGTTTGCTCCCTTGCTCCAGACAAATATTAAGTAGACCTTACACTCGGGTAGCCAGTTGGCAGTTGTGCATCAGAACAACTGTAGGGAGACGCTGTTGGGCCGATTTTCCATGGTGCTTCTTTTTTTTTGCTGTTTTGGCCAGGGCCAGGCTTGAACCCACCACCTCTGGTATATGGGGCCGGCGCCTTACTCCTTGAGCCACAGGCACCACCCCATGGTGCTTCTTCATATCTTATTGATAGCTTCTATTCCAGACTATCTTCTCCAGCATGTTTGTGCAGCAAAGAGACATGGAAGACAGAGGTTTCTCCAGGGCAGAGGGCAGAATTGTTTTTTTTGACTAGAATAAAAAAAAAATCTCTCTCTGTGGCAAAGATTGGGCAGGTTTGCTAGGGACCCCTCATAGTTTGGAGGTTTCAGCTTGAGGTTTCAATCATGACACAAACTCACCACATGCATGGCACACACCCACCTGGCCTGCCTCCACATTGCCCCCACAGGACTTTGGGAGCAAGAGGAACCAATGTGGTCATGAGGACTAAAGTCCTTTTCCTCTGACCCAGGAGTCGTGTGTCTTCTGCCAACATCTATGCAACTGTAGCAGGCTCCCTTGTTAGCTCACAAACAGGGTAAAATCTCAGGCCCTTCACAGTTCTTGGCAGACATGAACTCTTCCACCTTGTTGTATGCGGCACATTGCATCCCTGCACCCGTCCTCCATTCGGAGGGGACACAGCTAACTGACTGGCGTTTCCATGTTAGAACCTTCCTGCTGTTCCCTTGATTCCCCCAGACACCTTGCCATAATTACTGAAGCTGAGTAGCGATTGGAACCGACCAGGAGAACTAGGAAGATGGAGTTGGCAGATGTTAATGTTGACAAGACCTGAGCCTCACATGTGTACCAAATTTAAACCTCATTGTCATTAAATCACAAGTTGAAAGTGAGTTTAGTCATTCAGGCCACTTTCCGCTCAAAGCAGCACACTTTTTAGAACCTCTATTCAATCACCTCTCTATGATGGAAGCCCATACCTAAAAAAGAAAGTGAAAGTGACTCTGTATTTACTTACCTTTGGTTTCTTCTCCTTGTGCCTAGGCTTATCCTCTTAAGACACGTAGACTAAGATGAACCTTTCAATATTTCGCCAGCTATCACCTGCTACTCCACTCCCCTACCCCCAGGCTAGGTTAACCTTCTTCAATCTCTCAACCATTCCTCCTTAACATGAGGATCAGAGCCTTCCAGACTTTCTCCTCTGATGAGGCTCCACTTTGTCCATCTCTGTCTAAATCCTTTTAAAAATGTATTTGGTTTTGAGTAGGTAATACCTGTATATAGTACAAAATTCAAAAGAGACAAGTTCGTTTCTTTCTTTCTCAGACTCAAGCTCCCCACTCTTCTCCTCCACTCACTCTTACTAATACTATCTTACTCTTCCATCTAAAGATGTCAAAATTCCATTGGACAAGCTGAACACATAGGGAACAATCAGAAACAGCTTTGGTGGGGTTTTATTTGTTTGTTTTTATTACTATCTTTAAACACACTCAGCAGAAGTTTTGGTTTTTTTTTTTTCTTTTTGCCAAATTATCAGCCAAAGGCCTTTAGGCTTCAAAGGCCCGTTTTAATATGAGATCAAGTATCGCTCTTAACAGTGGCTATGATGCTTCTCTCCCGCCTCCAGCTCAGACTGGATGACCTGACCAGAAAACAGCAGCAGGGAAGTGGGGAGTTGTTTGTTACCTCCCTGTGCATCTGTCTTCTCTCTCTGCTGCTTCTTGTTCCTCAGGATCAGGGGTGGAAAAGGGATGATTACAGGGGAAGGACAGAGTTCTCGCTCATAATGCTATTGTCATTGGCTTTTGAAGCCTCTGTGACCACGCTCTGTGTGTCAATATCATCTTATGGCAGAACACGTAATAGGTGCTCAAGAAGTGCTAAATGAATGAGTTAATTTAAGAGTAAATGGGTGAATGGAACTCAGGAAGTTTATAGATGTGCCCAAATTGACAAAAGATCTCAAAACACTACCACACCCCAATAAAAAGGACAAACAAAAAATATGCATGCATAGCTCTGCTCCATACAGCAAGGCCCAGGCCAGAAAAGGGATAAATAGGTATGTTCAAGCTACCACTCTGAATAATGAGCTTTCAGAGAATGTGAGATCCAGAATCTTGTTAATGTAGTACTAGTACAGAGGTTAGTGGAACTCTTGTGTTAATACTGCTTATTTTTGAACTTCAGAGTTCTCAAGCAGATTTCCTCATTTTGTAAACAAGCAGTAGACGTTTTTCAGCCCAAAGCTAGACTTCACGTTTATCTTTATGAAATTTTATGTTTTTGACTCACTGCTCACTTCTCTTGAGATCTCTTTGGATACCACCTATTATTCAAAATATAATTGCCTCCATGATTTTTTTCACCTGCAAATATAAGATCTTTCATGTGTTTATTAAGCAAAATAATAAAAATATCAACCAAATGCAAAGGCATTGGAAATCCTCTTTGAGATTTGAAATATATTCACTCTTTGAAATAATAGCACTCTTTACTTTCAGTATCCATTAGGATTAAATTGAGCTGCATATAACAGTGAACAAAACTGAAAATAAATAAATAAGATGAGGGTTATTTCTTTTTTTCTTAAAGTAAACCAGCAAATGTGTAGTACAGAGGTAGTATAGCAACTTTGAAAGGTATTAAAGACCCAAGAGTTTACTTTTCTTTTTCAAGACAAAGTCTCTCTCTGTGGCCTAGGCCAGAGTGCAAAATAGTGTCACATAGCTCACAGCAACAACTCCTGGGCTCAAATGATCCTCCTGTCTCAGCCTCCCTAGTAGCTAGGATCATAGGCCTGCCAATTTTTAGAAGAGCTAGGGTCTTGCTATATTTTCCTGGCTGCTCTTGAACTCCTGTCTTCAAGGGATACTCCTTCCTCTGCCTCCCAAAGTGCTATGATCACAGGAGTGAGCTATTGCCTGGCCTAGAGTTTGAATGGTGCAGGGCAGTAGTGAAGGGTGCCAAAGTGGATGCAGAGTGAAGGAGAGGGAGGACAGCCTGGGACCGGCTTCTTCTTAGTGCCTCCAAGTCTGGCACCTTTCATCATGGACCTAACCATGCCCAGGCCATCATGGAGCTAACCATCATGGACCCAACCATGTCGAGAGCTGGAGAAGCTTGTGTCTGGCTGCTTCTGCATGCCAACAACATGTACCAGCAGACTAGCAACATGTGTCAGCTGCCCCAGTGATCCCTCTGCCACTTTCAGAGCGTGAAAAGAACCTGGCTGCTGCTTCCCTTTTACCTTCCAAATCAGGTGCGAACTGTCTCTCTGCCCAGCCCATGTGGGGAAAGGGATTCTGGGAAATGTAGTTCTAGAGTTCCAGCTGAGCTAAGTGGCCCCCACAAGGTTGGAATTCTGAACGCATTAAGGCTGAAAATTCTCCTACTATCTTGTGACCTATTTTCTCTTAACAATGCTGATCTTATCTTGTCTACTTTGAAGTTTATTTCCCTTGGTAGAGAAAATGGAAAGTGAATAGACAGAGTAATCCTGCTTTCTCCCTGTCATTTCTCAGCCTTGTGCCATATGCACCAAGCAACTGGCTACACCCTTCTTCCGCCTGTAACTCTGATGATGGCTAAAATGCCCTCTTTGTCCTTCCAGTAAGGTCCCACGTACCTCAGCTCCTCTGATACATCCTATCCTTGAGCTATTGGATCAGATTTCACTTTTTCTGAACCACATTCAATGTTTGCTTTTTTTGTCTGTGATAAAATCTGAGATGGTGTGGCCTCATTGTCTCAAGGCTGGTGCATTCACACTTCTCTTGCTTAAGAGTCAGAAATAAGTCTAATGTAGGAATTCCCCTTTTTCCTCCACAATGGGACACCCAGTACAAGGCCATGTAATAGGACTGCCCTTCCCACTCTCCAAACATACTCTTCTGGCTGCTTACTACCTTACTGTGACAATTTTTCCCTCTCAAGCTGCCTCTTATGCAATTTATTATACCTTGGACAAAACTGTGTATGCATGTGGGCACATGTGTGTCTGCAGGATAGAATCTGCCCTAGTAAGGTAGGCCCTACTCAACAGTTTGGCTCTCCACAAATACTATATCCCTTGAGGGTAGAATTGTGTCCCCATGCATGTGTCACCAGTAAGTGACAATCTCTAAGCCTAGACAACCTGGCCTGGGTATGGGGATGTGGGGGTAGGAAGCAGAATTGGCCAAGGGCTCTGAGGAATCTGGGTGGGAAACTGAGGGTAGAATAGTGTCCCTATGCCATGTTGGCACCTGCTTACTCTCTGGGTGGTCCCCTTGGGAACCCAAGTGCAGATCTTGGTGTGCTCAGGGGCTGCAGACCACGTTCCTCTTTCAAGAGATCCAAGGTGCTCCCATTGGATATTCACACCAGATGGAGTTTTGGCTTTCGAATGGGTCTTCCTCCAAATGACACTGATGTTATCTGTCCAATCCCTCCATAACTTTCATTATAGACAGAAATTTATTGCTAAAGAGATTTAGTCTGCTTGGCACCCTTATCTGGGCAACAGTTTTAACAAGACAGGTATGGGGAGCTCCTCAGCCCCATTCCTCTATTGTTCACACCCAACCCAGGACAAAGGGCCAGCTATCCCGGTCACTGCAGTAGGTGCAGTCCCTGGAATAGGTGGGGTCATGACGGCATCAGCCCCGCCCTTGTCTCCACTCTGAACTTTTCCTGCCCTCTTGGGTTCTGAGGGAGTCCCTAAGGCCCCAGATTCTTGCTGGACCTGCAGGACTGGACTGAAATGGTAGGTAAGAGTCGCCACAAGTGCTTACTGCAGCTAGCTTGAAATTGATTTCGATTATTTTTCTTAAGAAAAGGTCCTTGGAGGATAAAGGAAAGGGGAGGAGGGTGGTAGTATGCTTAAGAAAGAGGATAGTGATTAAGTCACTCTAGACTTTCTGCCGTGAATCATCAAGTTCAACAGCCAGGAGATGTATTTTCTATTACTTACACAGTGAGAAAGCTTGAGCCTTTCTTTGAGATCCAGAAACAGGTTTGGCTATTTTGTAAACAAATCTGCTAAAATTTCTGAGAATCAGAAGAGCTTCTGGGACTGAGGACAATCTATTAACAGAACTTCTCATGAATTTGCGTACATATTAATCACACAGGGACAGAGTTAAAATGCAGATTCTAGTACTGAAGGTCTGGCTGGAATGGGACCAACAGTCTGCATTTCTAACACATTCCCAGGGAAAACCCTTGCTGCTGGTCCATCAGCTGCACCATGAGTAGCAAGGACAGATGACGCCCTGAGTAAGCTTTAATTGCTATCAGCAATTAACTACCAGCGTGTCTATCTTTGGTGATGGGGCCTCTACGGACATGATTATAGTTAAATGAAGTCTTAAGAGTGGGGCCCTGATCTGGTAGGTCCCATAAGAAGACTGATAATAAGAGACACCAGACGTAGTGAGAAGGTGTCCATCTATATGCCAGGGGTGACCCTCAGGAGAAACCCACCATGCTGACCACTTGATCTCAGACTTCCAGCTTCCAGAACTGTGAAGAAACAAATTTCTATTGTTTAAGCCACTGAGATCATGCTATTTTGTTACAGCAGCCCAACGTGACTAATACAGCCATCATCGTGCCTACCCCAGATGTTCTGGTTCCATAATAGTTAGGAGTTCTGGAGACCCAAAAGATTCCTGTGCTGTGGGAATCAGCAAGTGACAATCTCTAAACCCAGACAGCCTGGCAGTTCCCTGTGCTGTACTTTACCAACATCTCAACCTTGGCTGCCCATTGGAGGTATCTGGGAGCTATAAACAATATCTGTGCCTAGGAATTTGAACTGAGACATGAAAAAGAAAACAAGAGCAAAAGGTATTTTTTTCTCTTCCTTCATTTATTTGTTTAATTTTCATTTATTTGTTAAACCTTATTGCTCTGATCTTCACATTATATACATTCATTTTTGGAATGGGATTAAGTTTGCTGGAGTAGTATTACATTTTATCTATAACTCAAAGAACAAGAGAATTCTAACCCTGATTTGTGATAAGCCTCCACTCACTTCTAGACCTACCAATACCCCTCCATAATCTCAGATTTACAATGCCTGTGTTAGCTGTGCTGGATGAGGCAGTGCGTCCACGTGGAAAGGTCTATGAGCTGGATTGGAAAGGTATCTATGAGCTGGATTAAAGATCCTCAGATACAAACATCCCTATTTAGAGGTGCTTTTTCTTATATATGGTGGGAACAGGAAATTGCATACTCAGCACCTAGTATATAGGAAATATTTGGCCTATTATACCACCATTTAATTCTTACAGCAACCCTATGAGAATAGATACTATAATTTCATTTTATAGATGACGGAATGAGGTTCTGAGACATTAAGTAATTTCTTTGCCCAAGATCTGGACGGTGTTAGAACTAGGATTTATGGTCTGACTCTTACACTTCACTGCTCTAGGGAAGGTCTTAGCATCTCCATTTTACAGAACATGGAATTAGGCTCCAAGTTTCCTTAACTTTCAAGAGGTTTCTGTGCAGGAACAGTTCATAGCTTACTCAGCTGCCATATATCTGCTGGGGTTTTTGGGTTTTGGTTTGTTTTATCTTTCAAGGAAATAAAAAGCCTGATCACCATTAGAAGACATTCCACCATTGAGGGGATCGGATAGGGCCAGACTGGCTCCTGGATTCTCATAATTAGAGCTGGGGTTTGGATAGAGGTCTTCTTTTATCTCTTTAATGGTCTTTTCAGGAAGCAATTAAGCTTTAGGTCTGAAACTACATGTGCATCAGAGGACTTTAAAAAATACTGTGTTTTTTTCTTTCTCTCTCTTTCAGCCACAAAATAGAAATGTGAGTCCTTTTCCATTTTTCTGAAATTGATGGTACCTCCTCATGAACTTCTAATGTCAGCTTCACAGTGATTCATATTAGCACGTGGATGGCTGGAGTTCTGCAATAGCTTGTCATCATTTCTATTTAAAACATAATAAAAATGCAGCAGTCTTAAAGCTACCCTGCTTGAACAGATGGGATCCTTCATCAGTACAGAGGCTTCTGTGACCCAACATCACTGGGAGATGTTTGACTTGGTTCATTCAGTGGCTGGGATGGGTTTTGCGCTGGTCTTTCTGAGCAGTTTTCTCTGGACCACTGTTTTATCTGTCTTTGTGAGAACCCAGTGAGGGTTATACTTGTAGTTGAGAAACAGTAGCTCTGGATCAAGGTCAAATCTTGGCCTAACTAGTGATATCCGTTCAATCAATAAAAACAACTAATGGACTTTGCCCAAGAGTAGATGAAGCTGGTACCTACTAAGACTTGAGAGATCTCAAAATATCTTTCCTTTTGCTTCACTTTGGCTCATTCTTTCCCTATTGCTTGTGGAAAAATTATTCCCAATGTCTGTCTATACATTATAGATCTCAAAAGTCGAGTTGCGAGATTAAGATTTTTCTCCAAAGTTTAAAGATGGAGAGACAATGTTTAGAGCCTCTGAGGAAATCGTCAATATTTCTTCTCTTAGGACATGTTTGTTAACTAGATAAGGCATCATAACCTTAGATGGTGTTATCAGTTGAATTATGTCACCCCAAAAGATAGCTGAGGTCCTGACCCCTGGTACCTGTGAAGGAGACTGCCCTGGGAAACAGGGTCTTTGCAGATGGAAGCAAAGCAGATGAGATCATACTGAAGTAGGGTGTGTTATTTCCTAATCTATTTAACTGTTGTTCCTAAAAAACAGAGATGCAAAGACAGGGACAGCCCCATGTGACAATGGAGGCAGAGATTGAGGGGCTACATTCACACTCTGAGGATTGCCCGTAATGTCAGAAGCTAAGAGAAACTAAGGAACAAATCCGCCCCCTAGAGCTTTCAGAAAGAGCACCACCCAGCTAACAGCTGGATTTTGGACTTCTGGCCTCTAGGACTATGAGAAAATAAACTGTTGTTTCATGCCATCCAATTTGGAGTAATTTGTTACAGCAGGCCTAGAAAACTCGTACAGACAGGAAAGAGATGCTGATCTGATGTAGGGGTTATGGTTGATCATGGGTTATGGTTTTCCATGAAACTACAAGCAGGCGTTGTCTCCCTTGATGGCTACAGCTCAGAGTCAGGAACCACCAACAGCTCTGTGTGGCTAACTTTACAGGCCTGGGGTTCATTCTAGCTCCTGCAGGCCAACCAGAGTTCTGCTAAGGCTCTGGGCTGTCACCTTCAGGAGGAGCCTGGGATCACTGAGCAAAGAATCAGGTGCCTGGATGGGTGTCAAAAGAAAGAGGCAGTGGCCCAGCTTTGTCTATGTTACAGTCACAACTGGGGCCTTTTTCCCCAACAAGGGATAGAATATTTCCTTCTGTGAAATCTAGGAGTTAATTGACCCAAAGCTTATTCCTTCCCAACTTGATCTTGCACCACCCTTCCTAGGTGAACTGACATTCTCCACTCTGATGCCCCCTGCCCCCCAATAAGCATTGTCTATCTCTATATTTATGGCCTGTCAGGAAGATAGTTCAGGGAGCCAGCTGCTTTGCCTTTTGTCTGCTAATTCCATTAGGTCCTCAGTAAATGTCAGGGAAATAGGTTTTTGTTTTTGCATCCAGAAATGGGTATCCTTTGAAGCAAATGCTGGAGTGACTGCATTATCCAGAACTCCCCTCAAGACTGAGGCACTTGTTCTCCCAGCTGCTGGGAATGTTGGCTTCCGAGAGCTCGTGTGGGAGCCTCTCCTTACGTTTTTGCCTTTGCTTAAAGCGAGCTGCCTTGCCCAAAGTCACACCCTGCCCAGCACAGTGTACTTCTTGGGCACAGTCTCCATTTAACTACTGGCCAGTGAAGGTGGGCAGCGGCCCTCCTTGCTCTCACATCAGGACATCTCTGTAGGGGTCAGCCCAGCTCCAGAGCCCCCCAGAGGATTGACTGAGGCCTTTGTTGCAGCAACATCGCAGTTGACTTTTGCCCAATCCTTCCTTCCTTTACTTCCTTAAAGAATATTCATGCCCAGGGAGAATTCACTCCTCCCCCACAAATTGCACTCTCAAGGTCTGTTTTCAGGGGACACTGATCATTCAACTGGATACCATGTAGGGGAGAAATACATTAACCGCACTTAAGAGTCTGAAATGCAAGAGCCACAGGCAATAAAATAAAATGCCACCCTGTCTCTGCACTGTCAGTGCTCCCAACCTAATTGCTGGGCCTTCTCAGTTCTACTACTCACCAGGGGCTCAAGAGTTCTGAGCACAGTGTGGCTTTTTGAAAACATTATTGAATAAGGTAATGGATGAAAGTTCATGGAATTTGCCTTGACCTGAAATCAGCCAAATGGCTTTTTTTTTTTTTTTTAATGTTTTCTTTTCCCTTTATAATGGGTAGGAGGGTCTTGGGCCTGTTTAGTTTCCTAGAGCCGTGATGGAATACTGTGAACTAGGAGTCTTAGAATAGAAATGTATTGTCTCACAGTTGAAATTAAGGTGTCACCAGGCCATTCTCCCTTTGAAGGCACTAAGAAAGCGTCTGTTCCCGGTCTTTCCCCTAGCTTCTGAGGATTTGTCAGTGATCTTTATTCTTCCTTGGCTTATGGACACATCACACTTGATCTCTGCCTTCATGTTCCCATGCTGTTCTCCCTGTGTGCACGTCTCTGTGTCCAAATTTCCCCTTTCATTCATACTGGATCAGGGGCCCACTCTACTTTAGTTAACCTCATTTTAACTAATTAGATATTCAATGACCCTATTTCCAAGTAAGATTACATTCTGAGATATTGGTAGTTAAAACTTGAACACATGAATTTTGGTGAGAACATAATTCAACCCATAGCAGGGTAACTCTCACCATTTTCTGTGGTCATCCTCCCCAAAACTCATAACCCCATCTAACTGTGAAGGCAAAGGTCAGATGTATTATATTCCAACTGAAGGAAAGTCTACAAAGTACCCAACCAGTATTTCTCAAAGCCATCAAAATCATCAAAAACAAGAACAATCTGAGATTATATCCTGATCACCAGGAGTCTACAGAGACATAATGACTAAACATAATGAGGCAAAACGGATGGGACCCTGGAACAGAAAACAGGCATTTTAAGAATAAACTAGTAAAATCTGAATAACATATGGACTTTAGTTAATACGAATATATCATTGTCAGTGCATTGAGTGTAATAAGTGTACCACACTAATAACAGATGTTAATAATAGGAAACTGAGTACGGGATATATGTAAATTCTATCTTCACAATTTTGCTGTAAATATAAAACTCTTCTAAGATAAAAAATTACTAAAAAAACCCAAAATCTAAGAACTACCACCCTTTGATCATTTTCTCTAAGAACTGATAGTTCCATCTTGTATTGAAAGGATTAAAACTTAGTTTTCACTGAACTTCCTTGGGCCTCTTTTTATCATGGCCTTAACCACATTCAGTATAATTGCTGAAAAGGCACCCAAGTCTTTGTCATTAGTTATGTCTCTAAGTCATTGCTGTCTACATGTTTGATTTCCCCATGTAGATGCATCTTTATATGTCTATTCTAATCCAGTGGTTCTCCACCTTCCCTCTGCCAAGATACCTGTGTAGAGTAGTTCTCCACTTAACGCAGCATATAGAATCAGGGAAGGGAAGGTTTCACAAATTCTGCTGCCCAGGCCTGACCCAGCTTCCAGGCCCTCCAATGTGCAGCTGAGATCGAGCCCCACTGCTGTGTACTCCTCTCCCATGGTGGTCATCTGGGGCTCCCACCTGCCCCACCAAATCCACGTCTTTCTAATGTTCCTAATTAAGAGAGCTAGGTAATTTTTCTTTTTTTAAAGGCAGAGTCTTACTTTGTCACCCTTGGTAGAATGCCATGGCATCACAGCTCACAGCAACCTCCAGCTTTTGAGCTTAGGCGATTCTTTTGTCTCAGCCTCCCGAGGAGCTAGATTACAGGCCCCTGCCACAACTCCCATTGTTGCAGTCTGGCCGGGGCCAGGTTCAAACCCACTACCCTCGGTATATGGAGCCAGTGCCCTACTTACTGAGCCACAGGCGCCTCCTGAGATCTAGGTAATTTTTTATTTCAAAAACTTTAATGAAGAGTTCTACCTAGTCACAGTGGCTCACGCCTGTAATTCTAGCACTTTGAAAGGCTGAGGCAGGTGGATCGCTTGAGCTCAGGAGTTTGAGACTGGCCTAAGCAAGATAAAGACCATGTTTCTACTAAACATAGAAAAACTAGTTGGGCGTTGTGGCAGGTGCCTGTAGTCCCAGCTACTTGGGAGATTGAGGCAAGAAAATCACTTGAGACCAAGAGTTTGAGGTTGTTGTGAGCTGTGACACCATGGCTCTTTATCCAGGATGACAGAGAGAGACTCTGTCTCAAAAACAAACAAACAAACAAAAAAAGAGTTTCTCCTTTTCTTCTTAGCAAACAGTTTATCTCACAGCTACTCAAGAACAGAAAGCAGAGGAGAGGGGCCTCTGTAAAAGTTGTTTATTCCTGGGAATAATATTTACAAATATGTAACAAGCAGGGACATGGGCCAATCAGACCACTGGTGAGAGGAAAACAATTGGCCAGGGCCTTGCTGGCTGCATATCAGCTCTGTGTGTTCCTCTTCTACCTCCATGTAACCAAAGAATCAAAAGGAGGAGATATGGAGAGGGAGAAACAAAAGAAGACTACTCATTCTTATGGTTCTTGACATGCTGAGAATAATGGGACAACTTAGGCACCCAAGAGGCAAAGCCAGAGGTCCTTCAGCAGATAGGGGTACAGCAAGGTGTGGCCTCAGAACTTTGAGAAGGAAATGAAATGGAGACTAGAAGCTGCTGCACTTTGGATTAATTTGCACAAGGTGTTCTCCCCAAGGAGTATGACTTGCACTTCTCAGATACTGTCGCATAATTGTTGCCTCTGGGAAATATTTCAAAGACTCACTTTTCACCCTGTAATGGAACAAGGCTGAATCCAGAGTAGCTTCACTTTTTCCTTCTCCAGCATGATGCAAGAATAAAGAGGTTCAGAGTACAGGTCTTTTATTTGTTCAACCTGAACCCTGGGAGCCAAAGAACAGACCTGCACAGGCTTATCCTCCCTCATTACTGCTCAATTGCTTTGACCTGTTGACTTTGCAGCTGGTCAAGGGCGCCATTACGTCACCGGCAGCTACAGGATTGCTCCACTGATCAAATGTTGATTTAACCTGTGGGTCTCCTGACTCTAGTATAAAGTCTATTATTCCATCAGAGACTAAGCTGTTAAAAGGCAAAGAACTTTGGCTTTGTTTACTGTTTGTTGTTCAAAGAGCATTTATAGAAAATTGTAGTATTACTACTCCACATCAATCAATTAATATATTGGCCCTTTAACATGCTAAAAGAGGAAAAAAGATGGTTTTTGTTTTCGAAAGAAAATGCTAATACTTTATTCCTTTATATTAATAAAAAATTTCATGTTATATGCTTAAGAAGATCATTAATGTTGCCATAAAGTATTATTTGCATTAAATAACAAAGACAAAAATTAATTTGGTCTGCGTGCCTTTCTCTCATGATTTCAAATGATTCTTAAAATGCATCACATGTATTCCCAGACTTGTTTTGTTCACTTTTTTCTTTACGGTCTTTAAAAAAAATGTTTTGAAATAATACACTTTCCAACATGAAAGATTATTAAAACTTTAAAGTTCAGGACAAAATTATAACAACAATTACAAACGATGATGTTGGATCCAAATAAGTAGATCTTTTATTCTAAAAACGAAGGTGGTTTTCATGGCAATCTGCACATCTGGTTAGTGCATTTTCCAGCATTTCCATTGTTTCACTGTATCTGCTGACTAAAGTTAATTCTGTTAAATGTTATTATCCCAAAGTGGGTTTTTTTTATAGTTTCTAATTTGGTTTAATTTGGAAAAGGAACATTTGCTATAGATAAAATGACAATGAAAGAACATATTTTACTAAAATTTATATACATGCCACTCTATTTTATAAGAAATGTCTCAGCAAATTCCCAGATAGTTATAATCTTTTCACTATCACTTGCTAATGAGTTTATGCAAAACAATAATACTTTGACAAATGACTCTTTATTCACTTGAAAATTCTGTGTGACTTCTGACTGTTTATCATTATAAAACTTTTAAGTAACTATCTTATTAAAGGCAAATTCAACTAAAGAATAGTTTTGCTTATTTTGAGTTGCATATTGCAGTATCACCATGATCTTGACTTGACAGGGCTTTGCTTTTCTGTATTGGTGGATTAGAGAAGCAATATTTGCTCATGTTTTAAAAATGATTCAAACAGTTCCTGAATCACTCTCTCTTATTAAAGTGTTTAAAAATTGTTTTTAATTAAAGTATGACCCACATAGAAAAATGCACAAATCAAGTGTACAATTTGGTGAATTATAAAAAATTGAATGCCCCACTGAATACCTCCGAAGGTCAAGGTAAGAAATATTATCAGCATCCTAAAAGTTCACTTTATACCCCTTAGTACTACTTTCTCTTTCCTCCCAAGCACAGCCACTGTCCTGACTTTTAAAACTCTAGATTCAGTTTTTTCTGTTTTGTACTTTATATAAATTGAATCATACTTTATGAATTCTTTTTGTGTCTAGTCTCAACACAATGTTTGTGAAACACATTGGTATCATTGTGTGCAGGTAATTACATCTGTTATCATTGTTTTAATTTCATTATGTGACTATACCACAAGAAAGCTGTCTATTCTGCTTTTGGTTGTTTCCAGTTTAGGGCTTGTGATGGTTAATTTTATGTCAACTTGACTGGACCATGGATTGCCCAGATATTTGGTTAAGCATTATTTTAGGTATTTCTGGATGAAATTAACATTTCCATCAGTAGAATAAGTAAAGCAAATTGCCTTCTCTAATGTGGGTTGGCCTCATAAAATCAGTTGAAGGACTGAATGAACAAAAGGCTGATCCTTCCCTGGGTAAGAGAGAATTTCTCCCACCTGACTGTCTCTAAACTGAGAAACTGGCTTTTTTCTGCATTTGGACTTGAACTGAAGCATAGGCTCTCTCTGGGTCTTGAACCTGCCAACTTTTCGCCTAGAACTACATCATTGACTCTCTGGGTTTCAGGCCTTTACACTCAGACTAAAACATGCACCACTGGCTCTGCTACGTCTTCAGCTTGCTGACCACAGATGTAGGACTTGTCAGCCTCCATAACTGTATAAGCCTCTCTCTTTCTCTCTCTGTGTACATATATATATATATTTATATGTTTATACTTACATAAATTATATTTAGTATATGTTATATATTTTATATAATTTATATATTATACATTCATTTTTATTTATACATCCTATATATAAATATATATTTACATATTTATTTATATATATAAATAAGCATCCTGTTCATCCTCTTTCTCCGGAGAACCCTAATTCAAGGCTCCTATTAATAATATTACTGTGAACATTTCTAAACACATCTTTGGTTTACATGTGATGACTTTATCTTAGCTAGATATCTAAGGGGGAAATGCTAGGTTAAAAGGGAAGCATGTCTTCACCTTCAGCAGGCACTAATGAGTTTCTAACGTGACTGTGGACCTAGTTCTCCACTGTATCTACCCTGCACTCCAGCACAGAGTGAGTGTTTCCCTGGCTGTGCGTTCAGCCCACGTTTTTGGCCTTGGTGTTGTCAGTCTTTAGAGCCATTCTGTGAGTAGAAATGTTGCATCTTGTACTTAATTTGCATTCCTATGGAGACTAAGGGGATTGAGCACCTTTTTATATATTTCTTGAACATTTGGCTATCTGTGAAGTGTCTGTTCAAATCTCATTGTCTATTTCGTATGATAAACTTTTTAAAGCCACTTATCAACTTCCTCTTCTCTCAGTTCCTCACTTTTAAAGACAACATTTTTGACTCCCCATTATGAAGAATGAAAATTTGAGCTCACCTATTCTATCTCCAAAATTCTCTTCCTCTACGTCACTATTTGTATTAGTTATAATTCTTCTATTTTTTGTCTTAAGATTTTAAGTAATATACTTAAACTTTTATGATCAAATAGAGAATCTATTGATTCTTCACTATGTAAAATAAGTCACCCAGAAGTCCTTGGCACATAGTAGGCAATCAGCAAAAACTTGCTAAAGAAAGAAAGAGGAGGGAAAGAATAAGAGGGCAGAAAGGATTATCCCTACTCCTCTCCCACTTTCCTATACACTTACATCAGTAATATAATTTTATTTTTCAAGGTTTATGGCATTTGCATTTTATTCTATATTATGGCTGTGATTTTAAAAATTCAAGATGAATAAAGAGTATACAATCAGGTAACTATCACTATGACAGTTTGTGGATTGTGTTTCCCCCAAATGACTGCAAGATTTCCAGTCTCCTATGTTCTTGTAAGTCCTTGCCTCTCTCCCATCAAGGGGTGGAATCTATCTCCACTTTCCTTGAACTTCAGTGAGCCTAGTAGAATCTGGTGGCAGTGATGATCTTCGATTCCTTCACCTTGCTCATCACAGGCAGCTTACTTCCTTTTACCAGACTCTTTTTTGGGATATGTTTTATGAGCCCAGAGCCATCAGGAGAAGCCTGCCTACTCTGAAGCCACCAAGCTGAAAAGACCGAGCTGGAAAGACCATGTTGGCAGACCACATGGACACAGAGAGAGATGCTAAAGAATTCCCACCCATTCCAGCTCTCATCTGTCCAGCTCTCCATTCTTCCCAGGCTTCAAGAAGACTCCAGGATCAGCCACCGTCTAACTACAACCTCCCAAAATACTTTGAGCCAGAAGGACTCACTTGGGCTTCTCCCAAATTCCTTGCTCATGGAAACTACAAGAAATAACAAATGATTGTTGTTGTTTTAAGGCATTAAGTTCTGAGGTGATTTGTTATACAGCAATAACTAAAACAATCACTTACTGTAAAGCTATTAGCGTGATTGAGCCCATAGAAAAAATGAATATCGTTCTATTTCATTACACTTCTACCACTCAAAGAAAAATAGTTTAAACATCAAAATAAAATTAATACTCTTTTTGCTCTACTACTCAAAATTATGCCACATTTTAGTTTGCCTTATGCCTGAGGAAATTGTTTTATGTAGTTTTCAATTTTTTTTCCAATTTTTATCTAGCTTTTCTCCTTCTTGTTAACAAAAAAGGCAAAGGAGAAAATTGCTTTATATTTTGCATTGCAATTGCTTTTTTCTTAAAGATACTCTTCATGAAGTCTTCAGATCTTTTTTACTCCTAGGTTTGCCTCGTAGCTGTCAAACTGGGATTTTTATTTCAGTACTCTCTGGATTAGCACCATGTGTGTTTGGGTATCTTTCTTGGATTTCTTTGGTCTATTTGAACATACACGTAAGTAATTATTAGAATGCGAATGAATCATAAAGTTTCTGAGTCATTGCCTACCTTTAATAGTCTCAATTTTGCCCTCACACTTACATGCCTGGTCTCCAATCATTCTCCCTTGGTATTTTAAAGAAATTACCCTGTTGTCTCTTAGTTTTCAGTGTTGCTGGAACAAGCTTGTTGTCTATCTTATACTTGTTCTTTGGAGGTAACCTGTTTTTCTATATGAAAAACTTAGGCATTTTCTTTTTAGCCTTAGTGTTTTAAATTTCTACAGACATGCCCATGTACAGGTGAGTGTCATTTTACTCAAATGGTTGATATTTGTTGGTCCTTTTCAATTTGAGGACCTGAGTCATTTTTCAGATCAAGGCAATTCTCTTTTTTCTTTCTTTCTTTCTTTTTTTCGAGACAGAGTCTTACTATGTCGCCCTCGGTAGAGTGCCATGGCGTCACAGCTCACAGCAACCTCAAATTCTTGACCTCAAGCGATTCTCTTGCCTCAGCCTCCCAAGTAGCTGAGATTGCAGGCACCCACCACAATGCCCGGCTATTTTGTTGTTGTTGTTTGGCAGGTCTGGGCTAGGTTCGAACTCACAAGCCCTGATGTGTGGCCAGCACCCTAACTGCTGAGCTACAGGAGCCAAGCTGCATTTTTCTTTATTGTGCCTTTAGTTACACCTTCCCTTCCATTGTTTGCAGAACTCCTTTTAGATAAACTTTGGGCCCACGTATATGTTTTCACTAAGTTTTCAACTTAAATTTCCTCTTATACTTTTCATATCTTTTTATGTTTATTATTGGCCTTCTGGGAAACGCCCTTCCCTTTATCAACCAAATCCCTAATTTGGCCTCAACTGCTTCCATTCTAATACTTAGCTTCTTCAGTAATCTTTCAAAAAAAATTTTTTTTTTTTAGGAGACAGAGTCTCACTTTATCACCCTCAGTAGAGTGCTTTGTCGTCACAGCTCACAGCAACCTCCAACTTCTGGGTTTAGGTGATTGTCTTGCCTCAGCCTCCCAGGTAGCTTGGATTACAGGCGCTGCCACAATGCCCAGCTATTTTTTGGTTGTTGTTGCAGTTTGGCCGGGGCTGGGTTTGAACCTGCCTCCCTAGGTATATGTGGCTGGCGCCCTACTCACTGAGCCACAGGCGCTGCCCACCTTTCAACATTTTTGATAATCCTTTTGACTTTCCACTAATTATTTCTTATTCTCTAAATGATACCCTTTGTCCTCACAGCAGGCAGTACTTGTTTTATTAAGTTAAATCCATTTTTTTCCCTCTGTTTTTTCTGGAGGCCAGTCTGTGTTCATCATGGTATTCATCTTGTCTCTAATTGATTTCCCTCCAATGCCTGGTGAGGCTTTGCCAGCCATTCACACATGTGACTAATAAGGGCTCCATGAGGTGGATTTCACTAACAGGTGCGTTCACTCAGAAGGCCTATTTATGAATGGGAAAACTGATCATGGCTCTGTATAAGCGAGGAGCCGTTCCGCAGTCAAGCTTCTATTTAGCTTACAAGTTCAGAACTATCAAAATTGCTCAATGGGAAAGAACTGTATCTGTAAAGAGGGTAGAATTGTACTTTGAGCTGGAGTAGGATTTGTGTTTTTTGTGGAGGATTAAAGCCCTTCAGGCTGGACGATACTTCTGCCTCCATTCAAGCCCCGGTATCCCTCGGGTGGAAAATCTACTCTCTACCCAATATAGTCATTGGTGTTTTGGCTAGCTAGAGGTTAATAGCTTTTCTACGTAGGGAGTGGGCAGGGTGGGCCTGGATGGCCCAGATCTTCTGTGGTTGGTCTGTTCTGTAGTTGGTCCATTCTGTGGTTGGTCTGTTCTGCGGTTGGTCTGTTCTGTGGTTGGTCTGTTTTGTAGTTTGGTCCATTCTGTGGTTGGTCTGTTCTGCGGTTGGTCTGTTCTGTGGTTGGTCTGTTTTGTAGTTTGGTCCGTTCTGTGGTTGGTCTGTTCTGCGGTTGGTCTGTTCTGCAGTTAACTACTCTATCACTGCCCCAGGCCCATGTTTGCTCTTTTTACTCATTGACTTTAAGCTGGGAGCCTCTCTAGGTGAGTGAGGGCTCTGACTGAAGGCTCTCCCTTGCATATTTTTTGGCTTGTGTATTACTCTGCTCTGGTATGTCAATATGGAACATCTGCTTTCTGACTCTCAGAAATTTGTCCAAGTCATTAAAATTTCTATTGAGGACATTCATTTTGTTTTCAGCATTCTTATAGACTTATTCATCCTTTATATGTCTTTGCCATCATTTCAGTAGGGTCTTGGAAGAAAGGTTAGGCAAATACAGATGCTCTATCTGCCTTCTTGTGCTGGGAATTGTCTAAAAATCCCTAATTTTGAAAATCACCTAAAAATATTTTATCCAGTCAATAAAGCATTTCTACATTTCTCTAAAGCAGAAAGAGAAGATATAATTATGTTAATTTTCTAATGAGAAAACTGTAGGTCCAAAAAGTTAGAAAAATTATCTTGTCCATTATCACCTTCCTAACAATTAGAGTAGCATAGTAATTAGAGGCTTGGTGCTAGAGTCAGACAACCAAGGGTAGATTCTTGGTTACTTCACTTACTGGCTAGGTGACAACATGTAATTAAACTCTCTTGGCCTCAGTTCTCTTGCCTGTAAAATGGGGATTATTATACCTTCCTCAGAGGGTGTTGTAAAGGTTGGCATGCTCAGCACAGGGGATGGCAGGAAGTAATCTGTTAATGGTATCAGTAGCAGAGCAGCTGCAGTAGCGGCGTTATCATCCCAGCCAGGATACAATCTCCCTGTTATTATTCTATCTTTTCCTTGACATTGTTGTACTAATTAATCAAAGCTATGAGACCTTTATGAGTTTGAGTTTTGTTTGGATGACCTTCAAACTCAGCCTCTCTTTTAATTTCCAGATTGCAGAAAGCATGGCAAAGATAAGCGAGTACAAATTAAATACAGATGATGGAACAGCATAAACATCATAATAATGCCCTGTGTTTTTGTAGCAAAGATTGCCAGCATTTATTTAACTTTTTTTAAAAAAACATTATGATGTACGTTGTTTCAGTATTTAATACACATTTATTGGACATTTATCGAATAAACTTTTTTATTTTTGAGCAAGTTAACTTTCTGGGCATCTGTTTTGGGGGAAGAGTAATTGCTTTTTTAATTAATAGGTTTAAAAAAAACCCACTTAGTTCAAATATATTTCTTCCAATACGGGGGCCTTTGTTCTCAATTGTAAAAATACTTAGTTTTAGTAACCAGCAGGTGCATCTTGGTAAAGGTAGTGCTGAAAAGCCCTTATCTACATTAAGAGATTAAATTTCTTTTAATGCTTCTTTCAAAATGAAGTAGTCCAACATAGAATTCCAATATATAAAATGAAAGAGACTGCTGTGGTTGAAAAGGGTCTCAGGACCTGGAACTCTACCTACTCGGTACCCCGTTCACCTTCAGCTGCTGCCAATGTGGTGGCTGCAGAACCACATTTACATGTCTTTAGAATTCCAAGGATCAGAATCTGAAAGCCATTGGTCTGATTTATTCCAAAGGTGAGTTTTTCAGTTTCTGTGAAAAAGCTACCATTTTTTAGGTATCTTCTTTGCGTGTCAAACCAATGTCTGCAATTGTTTTAATCTTCTCAGTAACCATTCGTGGAAGACATTATTATCCTTCTTACAGGAAAGAAACCAAAGTTCAAAGAGATGAGTATCTTACCCAAAGTCCCACAGCCAATAAACAGAGGATGTGGCTTTTTACTCACAAATGTCTGACTCCAAATTCTATGTCTTTCTACCGCTTCAAAATGCACAAGAAAATCTCTAAGCTCCTTTTTGGCAATAAATTTCTATAATTTCAAGATACTTTTTAAAAAGAAGAGTGCAAACTATTGATCAAAACATAAACACTGAGCCAAAAACCCAGATAGACAACGAACTGAAACACACGCAAACACACACACACACACACACACACACACACACACACGGAAGAAAATTTGAGTAGAGCAGAGGGATGGATTTTAGCTAGTTATCTTACTGCAGTCATTGGCTCTTTCTAAATTTATTGTAGAGGGAAATGTTGTTTTAGATGTCTCCCTCCCAAGTAGTTTTCCTTAGTTCACCATCCTCATCAGGAACCCTGGTTACTTTCCTGTTTGTGGCCATTGGGGTCTTGTTTAGTTTTTGTTGGTCTCCTTTAGGACCTGTTCTGCCAATTATTCTGTTAGGGAATTTCCTGGGCTCTTGCCTTGGACAAGACAGTGCACTAAGCGCCTAGAGGCATAATAATCCCTGCCCCTAAGGCACTTACAGGTCAGAGCAAAGGAGACGTATCTGCAAGGACAGCAAAGAATTCATATAACACATGCTGGTGAGAAGCACAGAGGGGATTATCATAAAAACACAGAGATGGGAGAGTTCATCGTGCTCTGGTCCAGTTAAGAAAGGCTTTGTAGGGGAAGAGCAGCTGGAACTGAATCTGCAGGATAGAAGGAACTTCATGGAGGAGGAGAGGAGGGGTGAGGATAACACCAGGTGGGAAAATAGGCAATCTATGGAACAGAGGGGCTGGAGAAGAGGGCTTGCATCCACCAGCACAGTTATCTACAGGCAATACTGCAGACACTCTCTGCTTACCCATTTCACTACAGGAATCTAGGCCCAGGAACAGCACCTTATTCCGTATGAGCTGGTCTTGAGTCTTTGAAAAAATAAAAAATAATGTCTTAGAAAAAGGGGGACAGGGGGCGGTGCCTGTGGCTCAAAGGAGTAGGACACTGGCCCCATATACAGGAGGTGGTGGGTTCAAATCTGGCCCCAGCCAAAAACGGCAAAAAAAAAAAAAAAAAAAAAATAGAAAAGAAAATAAAAAGGGGAAAAGGTTACTTCTACATATGCTTTGCCTTGTGTTGGCACCTTGGGGCAGGGATTATATGGATCTAATTCTCCTAAAATGAAATTCTAGGGTTGTATCAGCTTCCTAGGGCTGCCATAACAAAGTATCACAAAGGATGGTTTAAAACAATAGGTATATATCCAGATGACCAAAAATCATTTTATAGCAAAGATATTTGCACCAGAATGTTTATTGCAGCCCAATTCATAATTGTCAAGTCATGGAAGCAACCCAAGTGCCCATTGACCCATGAATGGATTCACAAATTATGGTATATGTATACCATGGAATATTATGCAGCCATAAAAATATGGAGACTTCTTTTACGTTTACATGGATGGAGCTAAAAACTATTCTTCTTAGTAAAGTATCTCAAGAATGGAAGGAAAAAACTCCAATGTACTCAGTACCATTATGAAACCAATATATAATCATCTATACTTTCACACAAAGGTAAAACACAACTATGGCCCAGAATGAAGGAGAGAAGAGGAAGGTGAAGGCAGGGGGAGGCCAGCTGGAGGGAGGGTAATCGGTGGGACCTCACCTATTGTGCATATTGCAAGGGGACATGTTAAATCTATTAAGAGTAGAGTATAAATGTCTTATCACAACAATTAAGTAAGCGAGGTGAAGGCTATGTTAACCAGTTTGATGTAAGCATTCCAAATTGTATATAAAATCAGTACATTGTACCTCATAAATGCATTAATGTACATAGTTATGATTTAATAAAAAACAAACAAAAAACCCCCAGAAATTTATCCTTTCATAGATCTGTTGGCCAAAAGCCTGAAATCAAGGCACTGGCAAGACCACACTCCCTTTGCAACCTATAGGGGAGAATTCTTCCTTGCCTCTTCCCAGTTTCTGCTGGTTTATGGCAATCCTTGACCTCCCTTGCCTGTGCATCTGCCATGCTTCAGTTTCTGCCTCTGTTGTCCCATAGGTATCTCATCTTGTATGTTTTTCTCCAGTTCTTGCAAGGACACCAGTCATATCACCTAGGAGTTCAGCCTGCTCCAGTATGAGGATCTTAATTAATTGGATCTGTAATAACCCCATCTCCAAATGAAGTCACATTCTGAGGTATAGTGGGGCATGAATTCAACATATTTTAGTGGGCACAAATTAAGTTGCCATAGGCATGAACAGAATGATTACACAACACAAGAAGGAGGGTTTTCACTGGAGAGGACAGGGCCAGTGAGATTTCATAGACTAATTAGCTTCCTCAGAGACTGATCCTCCTGGATGCCCCTTCCTACATAGACTTCTGTTTGATTCCTTGAAGGGAGTAGTTGTTTTTTGTTTTGTTTTGTTTTTTGCATTTGTCAGACTAGGGTCTCCATTTTCTTTCTTTCTCTCTCTCTTTCTTTCTTTCTTTCTTTTTTTATTAAATCATAGCTGTGCACATTAATGCAATCATGGGATACAATGTGCTGGTTTTATATACAATTTGAAATGTTTTCATCACACTGGTTAATGTAGCCTTCACGGCATTTTCTTAGTTATTGTGTTAAGACCTTTATATTCTCCACTTATTAAATTTCACATGTACCTTTTTAAGATGCACCATAGGTGTGGTCACACAATTACTCTCCCTCTACCCATCCTGCCCCCTTCCCTCCTCCCTCTCTCCTTTCCCCTTCTTCTTGAACTATAATTGGGTTATAGCTTTCATAAGAAAGTTATAAATTGGTTTCATAGTAAGATTGCATACATTGGATACTTTTTCTTCCATTCTTGAGATGCTTTGCTAAGAAGAATATGTTCCAGCTCCATCCATGTAAACGTGAAAGAGGTAAAGTCTCCATCTTTATTTAAGGCTGCATAATATTCCATGGTGTACATATAACACCATTTATTGATCCATTCATGGGTCGATGGGCACTTGGGCTTCTTCCATGACTTACCAATTATGAATTAGGCTGCAATAAACATTCTGGCACATATGTCTTTGTTATAATGTGATATTTTGTCTTCTGGATATATACCTAAAGGAGGAATTGTAGGATTAAATGGCAGGTCTATTTTTAGATCACTAAGTGTTCTCCAGACATCTTTCCAAAAGGAACCTATTAGTTTGCATTCCCACCAGCAATGTAGAAGTGTTTCCTTTTCTCCACATCCACGCCAAAAACTCTGGTTTTGGGATTTTGTGATGTGCGCTAATCTTACTGGAGTTAGATGATATCTCAAAGTAGTTTTGATTTGCATTTCTCTGATGATTAAGGATGATGAGCATTTTTTCATCTGTCTGTAGGCCATGTGCCTGTCTTCTTCAGAGAAGTTTCTCTTCAAGTCCTTTGCCCCTCCTGATATGGGATCACTTGTTCTTTTCTTGCTATAATACGTTTGAGTTCTCTGTGTGAAGGGAGTAGTTTTGATTGAAACTGTGAGAGTAGTTTTCTCACGTATCTCTGTGAAACTTTGGGGTTGTTTAAAGCATTAAGCAGGAAAGCTGGAAGCAGGAGAGAGAGGGAGAAAAGGAAGGAAGGAGAAAGAGGAAGGGAATTTCCATGTAGCTAGGAGTCTTATTTCACAGTACTCAAGAGTATCATTAGTAGGAATCTGTGGCACAGAGCAGGATGGAGACTTTAGTAAGACTCTATTCTTATGTTACTTGAAACCCCATGAGATCTGGCCCAGCCATGTGGGATGAATCTTGGGAAGAGTGCACTGTTTTTAGGAAAGAGATGATTTGAAAGAAAGTTAGCTGTCATGTGGGGCAAGAGTAAAAGACTTCTGCCACCAAACTAGATGGCATAATCTCACATTGGTTCAACTGGAACCAAAAGACAAGTTGCAAATCAGCCCTGACAGAAAGATGCCTTGTTGTCAGGATGTCCATGAAAATGATGTGGTAAGAAAATTTTATCTGCATATATGTTGCAGTTATTCTAGAGAAATATCTGGTGGATAAAGAACCCAATGCACTTCAGGCACGCCATAGAGCTTTTGGAAGTATCAGGGAGGCTTTGGAGGAAGGTCCCATAATTACTATGCAGAGATAAGCCTGAGGAAGGCATGCTGTGTATCTCATCTCCCAGGCACTGAGTTCCTCAAGCATCTCTGCTTTGCCTGCCATGATAGTTGGAGCATGATGGCTCTTTAATTGCTCGCCAAATACACAAAGTCTGACTGCAATAAAAATAAAGCAGCACATATACAGAAAGGAAAAAGGGTGAGAAAAATCAGTAAAGGGTAGCATTTCATCTACCAACATAGATAACTATTAACCTCACCTTAAACATGTCATAAGAGTGAATAGAAAGACAAATAAAACAAAATTAAAAGTCTGGAAACAGACATAAGAACTCATTGGTAGGATAAAGATGGTATCTCAAATAGCTGGGGAAAGTTGGACTTCTTAATAAAAGGTGTTGGAACAACTGAAAAGCCATTTGGACAAATAAAAAACTGGATCTGTATTTCACACAGAATACCAGGAAAAACTCCAAAAGGGTTGCAGATCTCAATGTAGAAATGAACCTGTTCATTTTTCTGAGAAAACTTGGTTGAAATTCAACCTAGCAGTTGGAAAGCCTTTCTGTACTCAGTAGTCAGAAGAAATAAAGGAAAAGATCAATAAGACTATCCATGGATAAATAAGACCTTTCTTTGTGACAAAATATGCCACAGCAAAGTCAAAAGATAAACAACAACTGAGAGAAATTTTTGCAACTTGTATGAGCAAGGGACTAAGCATTAATAAAATGAATTATCAGCAGCAACAAAACTGATTAAAAAATGAGCAAAGTGCATGAAAGGAAAATTCACAGGAAAGGAAAGGATATGACCTTTAAACAGATGAAAAAATTTTCAACCAGCCTTATAATAAAGAGAGATTTAGGTTAAGATTATACTGAGATATTTCTTACCTCCAGATTGGTGGACACTCAAGAATTTGAAGGACACTTTCTGTTTATAGGGCTGGGGCGCATCTGGTACTTCATATATTGCGGCATGGAGTACATAATGCTGCATCCTGAATGAAGGGAAGTTCAGCAAAATCTAACAAAATTACCTATGCACGTATCCTTTGACCCAGCTTTGAGAAAGCCCCTAAAATACACCTCCACCAATACACAACGAGATTGTCCAAGGCCATTAATTGTGGGATTCTTTGCAATAGCAAAGAACTGGAAATAGGAGTGTCCATAAATGTGGATTTGGCTCATAAAGTAGTACTAAGACATTAGTACACAATGGGGTACACAGTAGCCATGTAAAAAAGAGTAGGAAGTGTTATCGATATAGTGTCCTCCTAGATACACTGCTAAGTAGAGAAAAGGTGCAAAACAATGATATGGTATGCTATATTTGCATATGAAATCAGAGGAAACAAGGATATGTGAAGATCTGACAATTAAGTACGTGAATTCATCCTAGAAAACGTGATTCATTACCTCATTGCTGAATATTACTTCAGTCACCTTTGAAGTACTCCCCTTGGGAATTTATGCACTGATGCCAGTGCCTAGTCCACCCTTCAAAGCAATTTTGGAACTCTTTTTCTGGAATGACCATCACAGCTGTTGTCGTATAAGGTCTGACAAGTTTGCAAACTTGCCACTATATGCTTAACTTTGGCAGTGCTGTACAAACAACTTGGTAAGGTTTCATAATGTTGGTATATAAGTGTCTCACAGCTGCGCTTGTGTTGATGTGTGGTGGTGTCTTGTTGAGTGGCATTCATTATTTTTATTGCCTGTTTTTTTTTTTTTTGAGACAGAGCCTCAAGCTGTCACCCTGGATAGAGTGCCATGGCATCACAGCTCACAGCAACCTCCAATTCCTGGACTCAAGTGAGTCTCTTGCCTCCACCTCCCAAGTAGCTGGGACTACAGGCGCCCTCCACAACACCCGGCCATTTTTTGGTTGCAGCCGTCATTGTTGTTTGGCAGGCCCGGGCTGGATTTGAACCCGCCAGCTCGGGTGTACGTGGCTGGTGCCTTAGCCCGTTGAGCCACAGGCGCCGAGCCTATTGCCTGTTTTTGTGTGTTTTATGACAACAACTCTGACAGTCATTCCAGAAAAAGAATTCCAAAATTGCTTTGAAAGGTAAACTAGGTATTGGTGTCGGTGCATTAAAAGGATTACTTAAAAAATGACCATAGTGATATTCAGCAATGAGTTACATAGCACTTTTTCTAGGATGAGTTCGTGGACTTAATTGTCAGACCTCATATACGCACATATATAAATATATTACTTATGCAGGTGTATATGTATATGCCTTTATGCACCAATGTTCTAGTTCTTTTGTAGAAAGAAACACTGCAAGGATAAACCAGAAAACATGGTCACCTATAACAGATACGGGAAGGATGACAGGCAGAGAGGATAGGCTTTCTCTGGAAAAGCCTTTGTATACAGTTTTGATTTTGAACCATGAAAATCTATTATACCTTGGAAAATACAATTAATCAAAACAAAAGAAGAAGATAAAAAATGAACATGGTAACTAAAACTTTAAATAGCCATTTAGAAATCAGAGAGATTCTTGAGTTAAATTTTTTTCCAAAAACTGACAACTACCACACAACACCTCTGGCACCTAGCAAACTCTGGACATGGTGACAAAAATGGATAACGAGAGCCAAGCCCAGGTACCCAAAGACAGGCTTGGAAATCGCCTGAGAAGCAGGATGGTAAATACTACAATACTAAAAATAGGCAGCCTAGGGTTAAATCAGCCACATGTGGCTCGCTGAGGCAGGATAAGCTTAAGAAAACAAGGGGATGGCTCCGCGCCTGTGGCTCAATGGGCTAAGGCGCCAGCCACATACACCTGAGCGGGCGGGTTCGAATCCAGCCCGGGCCCGCCAAACAACAATGATGGCTGCAACCAAAAAAGAAATGGCCAGGCATTGTGGCGGGCACCTATAGTCCCAGCTACTTGGGAGGCGGAGGCAAGAGACTTGCTTCAGCCCAGGAATTGGAGGTTGCTGTGAGATGAGATGCCACGGCACTCTACCCAGGGTGACAGCTTGAGGCTCTGTCTCAAAAAAAAAAAGAAGAAAGAAAGGGGATCCTTGGGGAGTATTTCCTCCTCCATAAAGTACCTTCCACACTGGGCACTCTCAGGCTTAAATGAAATACTGCATAGTGTAGTATACGGCACACAGAAAACTGTCCCATCCAAACTCACTGGAGGAGGGCCTACCAATCCCAGGAACAAGAGTTGACCATGAGGTCAGGTGATCTGGGGCGAAGGAAGGGGAGGGCTCTGAAGGGAAGCAACATTTCTTCATGGTATCCAGCAGTGCAGTTTCCAGTCTTCCAGACTTTGCAAACACTGGAAACAGAGGGGTCTGGCAGAAGGCTGGGATAGACATTTCCAGGGGGTGTTCTGTGCAGGGAGGAGCCTGAGAACCTTGGCCCTGGGGCCCAGGATTTAAACTACTGTCTGCTTCCTTCTTCCTCTTCCACGTGATTTCCCTTCTTCTCTGGAATTTTCCAGAAACTGCTGTGAAGGAGTTTAAATTCCTTTGTTTTTGTTTTTTTTTTTAACCTTTGACTACGAAAAATAGTTCAATGTCTACAACAAGGGAAGGAATGAGCTTTGAAAAGTGCCTGCAGGAGACTTTTAAATCTCTGAGCTCAGTGTGGCCCAGAGCAGTCTTACCCAAAGCCATCCAGCTAATTAAAGGCAGAGCCAAGAATAAGCTTCCAGTCTCCTAATTCCAAGACTAGTGATATTTCCATCACAGCCTACTGGTTCAGAGGACAACTCTCAAGTGTGTGGAAGAGAGGAAAAAGGCTAGAAAATATTTATTTATCTGGTTAAATATTTCTTTCTTTCTATTTATGAGTTGATGACTACATTTTCCTCCTTAAAAATTTGAAAGCAGAGAATTGTTGGAGGGCAGGTGCCTGGTGGGTGGGGAAAAATGTATTTAATTAATCATCAGAATTCACTCACAAACACAGGCCTCTTGGGATGACATCCATTAAGATCCTGGAGGAAGGCTTCAGTGTGCTTCGCTGCGCTAATGAAAGATGAGTCACCTTACTATCTCACGTGTTGGTTTCCTCGTCAAAATATGTCCCCTTGAATCAAAAGGCCTAGCTAGCGTGCCTGAACTTGGATTCACTCAGTCTCTATGGCAACCACCACACATCTCCACAAGTCACAGGAAAAGGGCACTTGACATCTTGAAGCACAATAGACAGACCTTTATATCATAGCCACTCTTCTCTCCGCTGGAAGATAGAATAAGGGGCGAGGACACCATCCAACACGCATTCCCGAGCTGTGGAATCAAAGCCTTTCTACACCCGGCTGAATGCTTTAAGCTGTTGTTGGGTTCAAGAGTCATTCAGGAACACGGCTACTTACAAGGGACAACAACTTCAGCTTGCTCTCTGACACTCTTTTCAACTACCCTTCCCCAAGTCTGAGCAGAGGTGGACCCAGTTGTAATTTGCATATCCCAGAAACTGGTCTGGCTGCATAAACAGACAATACAAATGAACACTGGCTTAAACGCATGAGGTTTTATTCCTTTCACATACAAAGTCTGGAGGAAGGCAGCCCAGTGCCTTTATGGCTGCTTGACAAAGCCTTCATGGAAACAGGACTCCTTTCAGTAAACGACTCACATCTTCATGGTCCTTAAGCCTCATAGCCTCATTCCAGGTAGAAGAGAAGGGACGGATGATACAGGAGGAGTGATGGATGTGCCACTCGAGTTTGTACTAGCACCTTGCTGACCAGCACTTAATGACTTGGTTGCACCTGGTTGCTGGGGAGGTAGGGAAATGCGGTTTTTATTCTCATTAAAAAGGCAGAGGTTCTATTGGAAGGATGGAGGGGAATGTGGACACTTAGGTGCCTGCTAACCCTGGCATGATATGTAATCTAGCTCCCTTGCAGAGCTACACTACCTCTCCATGCCTCTCTCAGTCCAAACTATAGCTCAATTTTGGTTCCCAGCTCTGGCCCATAAACCTACTGGTTGACATGATACTCTTATAATTATGGACTGATGATTACAACATTTGGTGGAGAGGTTTCCCTTTGGTGCAGAAGAAGTTGTATACTGAAGTTGTGTGACAGAAGAACCTGGGGACCTCAATGGCATGACTTGATGCTGGCTGGAACTACAGGAAGATGTGTTCCTCGGTGGCTGTGGGGTCCTGGTCTCTCAACATTGTGAGGAGCAGCACATTCAGGTTGGGGCATGACTGGACACCTAAAGCAGAGGAATGCCACCTCTGCCTCTGTGCCCATGCTGACTAGTGGAGCCAAAGAGGCTAAGCTGGGTGCCAGCCATTGGGAGTAGGGGGAGGCTGAGAAGCTGGAGCCAGCACCTGGAGGCTTTGGCAGCCCCCAGACTTAGGTGCATGGGAGGGTGGATTTGGGTATAGCATTTTCTGCTGGGTTATTGATGGGATAACCCTCTTTGTCTCTTCCCAGGAGTATAGAGGGTCATCTTTCCAGGCAGTTTGGGTTTCCCACTTCTGGAAGGAAGGCCACAGCAGAACAACTTAGATTCAGAATGTCATTTTTAGACATTGAAGTTTCAAAAGAGAATTCTGAACTCCCAGCAGATAAAATAGGTTGCAAGGAAGGGATTTTGTGTCTCAATGCCTGGTGCTTGGGTATTAAAGGTAAATGTTTCTGCCATAAGCCACAGATTTGGGGGAATCACTTGATCATAAGAATATAAGAGCCTATTTTCTGAGCTCTGAAATTTTGATTCTATCTGGGGACAGGAAGGAGAGTCAGGGAAGAGGTCACTAGGCAGAGGCAGCGATGGCGATCTGCACCCCGTTGCTTCAGGCTCATTCTGGAAGTCAGGGTGCCATGAAACCCCCAGACTGGATTGGGGATTTTGTGCTTTGCATTTCCCTCGGGGTGCTGAGTGGTAGCAAAGACCTCTGGTGTCTCCTGCTTCATAGGATGCCTAGGGGATGGGCCTGACATGTTTTCACATAAATTCTATGCAGACCACCAGTGGTACCAAAGGAGACCGGAAATCCCACTCCAAAGTATGCCACACTGGCATAAGGATTTGAACTGAAGGCTGTTGAGAAAGAACGAGTGCAGGAAAAGCTCCCCACCTTTTCCCTTACTGCCTGAAAGCAGAGTCTGAGTTTTCCTTTGCAAATGTGTGCCCTCTCCCACAGGAGAGGATTCTAGGGATGGCATCCACTTAAATCTGCATAACAAACATTACTGAAATAAGCCTCCTCTTTTATTAGTTTCCTCCCATATATTTACCTTCCCATAATTTGTCATTCCTGGAGGCCCAACCCTCTCCCTTTATCTTGCCATCTCTCTGCAAATGTGTTGTTTTTTTGTGAGAATGGTGTATAAGCTCTCAGGGTGTCACAGCTTCTTTGGGTTTTTGCTTTCTTTTCTGCCATGTATATGTTAAGAAAAATAAAACACTAACATCAAATAAAATTTGTATGACCTTTTTCCTGCTAGTCTGTCTTTTGTCAGTTTAATTTGCAGGGCCCAAGTCACTGAACTTAAGAGGGGAGAGGAAGAAGTTTTTCCCTCCCCCAGAGGGCACAAGAGTAGTAGGGCTTTCTCAAGGGGGTGAGAAAGGCAAGAGGTTGAGTGACAGGGGACAGAGTGCAGCGCAGTAGGGGAGGGGGCTGGCACATCCGACATACACACAGGCAGGTGGACGGGGCCAGCTGACTCCCTCAATGCCTTGACTTCTCATAAACTTCCCAGAATTTAGATGGCACCCTGAGGAGAGAGAGAAACACATTTTGAATTGACCGAGTTTAGAACACAAGTGACTGAGAGAACTCTGAATTGACCAAATCAAGTCATTTCTGCCATCAGGAAGCCTCAAGTTCAAGATGAAAACTAAGTTCAGTTATGGTAAAACAAAGAATGCTCCAATTTGGCACTCTTCAGCAGATGGCAAAAGTAATTTGAACTTGCTACAAAATTGTATATCAACTAGTTTATTGTTTAAAATTGGAATTTGTTTTGTGTCTGCCTGAATGGAACAGTAAGAGAAAGATGTTATCATTTCTGGGAGTGTCTTTTGTGGATGAATAGAGTTATTGGAAAGTTTTTATAAATCTTTATGAACCATCTTTTTTGGCAGTGGACAATTTTAATCAAATACCTTTTAATCAGGTATTACTCCTATTTGTGGAGAAACAATTGCATAGAATCCTAATCAGAACAAGGATCTTCAAAGGGGGAAATAATGGGCTTATCAAGAGGGGATAATCCCAAGAGGAGCTGCCCCTCCCTCTTACACCTCCACTATTTTCCAGCAAACCCTGAAATATTACTGGCTGATCCAAGGCAGGCTCTACCTCCCCCTTCACGACCTCCTAGGGGAAAGTGGGGGTATCTCTGCTCTAGAATAACTAGTGGATGAGGAGTCTTAGCAGTGGTTCTCCTACATGTGTGTTTTGGCACCTCATGTGTTCGTTGATTTTCATTCTTTAGCCATAAGAGAAAAGCACCATCTGTAAATGCCTTTGGTGGGTGGTGTCTTCTCTGGGCCTATGGGAATCACGCCTCTGGTCACTTTGTTGGGACCAACTCCCTCCACCTGCTGGCTGTGAAATTCTAGCTCATTACATCATTCCTTTTAACATCTGTTTTCTTATGCATTAAATTGGGATATTCATACTTTCCACACTGATTGCTCTGCTATAGAATTTAATATAAATCTGCATGCCTGGTACGTAGTGGGCATCATCACTGCTTCCTCCCTTTTTTGATACCTCTTATGGAGAGGAGCCAAATACCTGAGAGTTTCCTCTCCTCCCAACACATGCTGGAATGTTTGAATACGACTTTCCCAAGGCCTGCTGTAACCAGTGCCTATATTTTGTAACCATATTTTGAGGCCATCCACAAAACCGTATACTTTCACGTCACTCTTTATTTTTAAGAGATGTGAATGTTTGACTTCTATTTAGTAGGTACTCTGGGAAAATTTAATTTGCTCAAAGGGAAAATCAATTTGTGAGTCACATTAAGTATGTCCAAACTATAAGAACTCCAACTGACATACAAGAGTCCATTGTTTCTATGGTAAGAATTGAATTATGTTAGACAAAGATCTGAGAACTGTTGCAAAATTCCCAATGGATGCTAAAAATAGATAGGATACTGTGGTCTCATTATCTGGAGTAGGGGTGAGGAGGCAAAAAGAAAATCTAATGAAAAGCCACTCATAATCAATATTTGTTCAAATAAATAACAACTATATTGGTTATTAAGATAAAGGATAGAACATAAAACTCTATTCAACAAGTGCAACAAAAACTAAAACCATACACTGTAAAATTTTGATTATCTGGAGCTCTTTGGAAAGGAGCTGGTAGCTGATTTTTCTATATTGCTCAGGATTTATACCTTTGAGCAATGATTTTTTTAAAAGATGTTAAATGGAAAGCTCTCTAAAATAGATCACGCTCTTCCAAACATTCTTGAACATATTATGAAGATCACAATTTAACCTCTTCCTGACTTGAAGTCTCTTGAATTCATACCATAACCGCTTTCTTCTAGAGTTCTGTGTTAATACAGCAATGTCCTCAGTATCAGCTTAGGTGCACAGAGCTTTTGGCCTCTTTATGAGTCCCAGATTTCTGTGTGTCTGTATCCTCTGTTTCTGCCTGCCTGTCACTTCTCACTGGTGCCATGTGTCTGTCCCTCATTCCCTGATGTCTGTTAGCCTTTGCAAAGTCAGGTCTAAGTTTGCTAAAGCTACTTAGAAACTAAGAGTAAATTGATTCTGAATGAATATCTGACTGTTCAAGAGGAATGGATATAAGAGTTAGTAATTGGACTTTATAAGGTATACAGAGGTTATGTGGAGACTTGTTTTTTTTTTTTTTTGCACTGATGGTTCTGAGCTCTGCTTTCTTATCAATTGATGTATAATGTGTTATAGTTTTTATAAATCATAAAGTGTTATATGACTATAAAGCAGTGGACATCTCTTTAGGGATCTCTGTGTAACCTGCATTTCTCAGCTAGCCAGCCATGCCCAGCCTCAACCTGATGCCACATGTCCATTGACTGGTTGTCTTTATTAAGTGACTAGGCAAATATATGGAGTTGGCACCAATTGTATAGGAAGATACTATACCTGGAGCTTGGATTTTACAGATAGGAGTCACAGTTGGCTAGTTATTACAACAAGGATCACAAGACATCTTGGCCACTAGGCTGTTTCAGGCAGTGAACTTTCTGGAAGGGTTGGAGTATGCATCCAGGCAGGACTCTGCCATCTCCTTGGAGATTGGTGAGGCCTGCGTACCTGCAACCCCTTAAGCCAATCTCTTTCTGCCCTGAGCAGCCTTAATGGTTTAACCCAGTTTGCTGTACAAATATCATTTTCTGTGTACGTCATGGCATGAAAAATGCTGAGAAGGCCTGATGTTAAGTGGTTATATACTGAATTGCAAGTTGCTGTGTTTAGGGGTACGAATAGCTTAGGCATTCCCTACCATGCTATCTTTTGGTATGCATTACTGAGAATGCATTTCTTTTTGGTTTTGCTACAATAAATAGAGACATTTATATTTAAGAGTTCATTATTACTAAGCCACTGATCCAGTCCTCTATGAGATAACTGGGCTAGTTTTAATATGCACATGTTTTTTAAAAGTTAAATTCATTCATTCAGTATGTATTTATTGAGGATAGCCACTGTGGTAAACTCTGGGGACACAGAATAAAATAGGACCCATATTTAAGTGAACTAAAGAAGGAAATAGTTGGGCACACAAATAATCATAATACTATGCAATGAAGGGAAGTCCTACACAATTCTAACCTTTATATGGGTACACCTGCCTTATCCTTTATCTTGACAAGATGCTCCGACTTACTAAATACTTCATGATGCATTTGAGTTCGTGTCATAATTCTATGTCATACAACAGCTTATCATGTGAAGGGGGAATCATGGGTTCATCAAATTGCTGGTCCTCACATCAAAGCTGTGACCTCTAGCGAAAGGCTCCCAAGGCCTCCATGATGTCTGACACATATTAACCAAGAGCAGGAAAGCAAGTTAATGCTGGCTCAGGTCACACCACTGTAACGGACAAAAGGTTAAAGAGGAAGCAGGGCAGAGCAGTTTTCCTCTGAGCCAAGCACCTAAGGTATGTGGGTCATTTTTGTTTTCCCTTCCACAGAACAAAAGGTTTGTTAAGCCTGAAAACTTTCCACTCTGAATGAAGTTGAGATTTTTACTGGAAAAGGTCAAGAATGGGACAAATTGCGATTTTTAAAACCCAGTCAGTCTTTAAAAAATTTTTTGGTCAAAGACCATGATGATAACTGTGGCCTATGAGAATGAAAGGAAACCAAGCAAGTAAACAAAGCCATGTTTAATGGTGGAGGCATAATTGCTTTGTTTTTAAAAATACAGGAATATTTTGAGCTTTGAAAGGAAATGTATTTACACACAATTTGAAGATTGTGTTTCCTTCTTAAACAAAATGATTGGAGATTTCATTCTGGTAAAATCCAAGAGGGCTTTGTTCTCCAAGTACCTAAAGTCTTTAGGGTTAAGCTAGGTTTATTCTTTCTATTCAATAACCACAACTAACATTAAATTAGTATTTGTCATGTACTGTGCCATTGTTTGCATGAATTATCTCTTATTAATCTGAAATACAGAATATTATTTGTGAGTCAAATTTTATGTTGCTTTAATATTTCTCACAAACATGTTTTGTTGCATGATAAAATATAGAGATACAATAAATAGAAAGAAAATAGGGTATCCTAATGCAATATGTGTCATCGCTGTTGTCCTCCTGGCAAGATTACTTTTGAGAACATGCTCATCACTCTTCCAAGACCATATTTAGAGTTTACATAATCCAAAGATTGGGTTTATCAATTCAGATTTGACTTTGTACTTTATGGAACCCAATAATGTACGTGCTAAGAACTCAGGTCTCCCATGTTAAGAAAAAATGTGACTTTGGCTATAAAGAGGTCTCATAAGGCAAAGATTTATAGTCACTGTGAGTGACAAATTTTAGTTTTGCCAAGAGAGCTTCAAATTAGTGACTCTGGAATATCTGAAGTGCAAGAAATCCTGGATTAATAAATAGTCCACCTATTCAAGAAAGTCACAGAAGTTGTATTAAAAACAGGAAGACTCCTCACTGGCCTGTGGACCACAGGCAATTTCAGAGCCCCCCCCCCTGACTTTCCTCTTGCCAGCATAGCTAGCTCACAGGCTTCCTTTTCATCTTTCAAATATATGCAGTCTCCTATTGCCGTGGGACCTTGGAACCTGCTGCACCTACAGCCTGGAAGGTTCCCTGAGCCAGCTTTTTAAAAGCATAGTTAGTGTCCTTCTCTAGGTCTTAGCTCAAAAATAAAAATGCTTTCCCTGACTGCCTTATCTAAAGTAGACTTCCCCAAATTAGAACATTTGTTCTAATCCATAATAATCTTGTATATTTACTCATCGTTATTTGACACTCTTCACCTCCATGTTAGAACCATGTCAGTGGGGCCAGTATCCCTTTTGTTTACCACTGGACCCCACTGCCCAGGAGAGGGTTTGGCATGTGGCCACTGCTCAGTGCATATTTGCTGAGTGAATGAGTGGATGAATGAATGATTAAATGGATAATATTAAATGTAGATATATTAGCAATATAGCTATATTATGGAATAGCATGTAAACCTTATTACTATTGTTTCTCTGACAAATGTGCCCTGGAAGAATACAACTTATGAGTGGGCAGGAGCCTACATTTAAGGGTAAAAGTGGGCTAGGACATAAAAAGTGGGAAGAACAATATGGAGATATTAAATTTTCCTCTGAAGAAACATAAGGGAAGTCTGCTTGCCTTGAATAATCTTAAAGTCTGAAAACATTTCATCTATCTAAATCTTGTCACTCATCACTGTTTCCCACACCCAGTAAGACTTTTCTTGAGAAAATTGAAATGTCCACCCACATTCCTGATTGCCTCATGCTTCCCATAAAAACTGGGGGTGGAGAGGCAAGGGAGAAAGAGTATCAGAGGGAAGGTGTTTACAAGTCTCCTTTTATAGATTCCACCCACAATCAGTCTTAAGGAGACAATTGAATTTGTAGAAATCTGAAGTTTACAATGGGAGCTGTTGGCTACCAGGACACAAAGTAATCCAATATAATGTTCATTTGATGAATAGAGAAGGGAGGATGTTTGCCCAGGCTGTGGGATGTGTGTGTGTGTGTGTGTGTGTGTACATACGTACATCTATCTATCTATATATCTATATACATACACACACACAGTTTATTAACCAATCTGCTCTGTGGGTTGATGGGCACTTGGGTTGTTTCCACATCTTTATGATTGTGAATTGCACTGCTATAAATATTTGAGTGCAAATGTTCTTGTGATAAAATAATTTTTTTTTTTCTGGGTAGATACCTAGTAGTGAGAATGCAGGATCAAATGGAGTGTCTACTTTTAGCTTTTTCAGGATTCTCAATACTTTTTCCTTAAAAGGCTGTACTAGGTTGCAATCCCACCAATAGTACATGAGTGTTTCCTTCTCTCTGCACCCACAGCAGCATCTGCAGTTTTGGGACTTTGTAACATGGCCTATTCTCACTGGGGTTAGGCGGTTTTGACTAATGTGGTTTTGACTTGCATTACTCTGATGACTAGGGATGAGGAGCATTTTTTGTGTGTGTTTGTTGGCCACTCATTTTCTTCCTGGGAGAAGGTTCTGTTTATGTCTCTTGCCCAGTGATTAATTAGGTTGTTTGCTCTTTTCTTGCTGATATATTTGAGTACTTTATAGATTCCGATTATTAGTACTATGGGCTAAAATATTTTTTCTTTTGTTTCCTCTCTTCTTCTCTTCTTTCCTTCTCTGCTTTGAAACACAGTCTTCTTCCCAGTAAAGGACCTATGTAAACCAAGGCATCATCTTATTACAAGGGGAGAGACAGCATAATGTCATAGTAAGAGACCACTGGTTCCTGTTAGAAGATCCTCTTGCTTTCTATGAAGTAGGCCTTGGGTCCATTGCTTCAGAGCCTTACTCACATTCATTGACCCTCTGCTTTATGGTGGAAGGGTGCGAACTCAAGGGCTTCTAAGCAGAGAAGGAAGATGAGTTCCTGTCCCTTCCCTGGCTGGCTTCCTTAGAGCATGCTGGTCTCCTTCCAGTTCTGTGCTGGATGTAGTGACTGTAGAGAAGAAAGTTCTGTTGTACCACCTCAAGGCTTATACAATAAAGTCAAAACCTTTGTTGATGTACATGTTGGTGATCAGTGAAGGCTTTTCAAAGACTTGCCTGGTGTCCAGAGGGTGGCACAGAGGTTCTGAGAGCTGAAAGCTGGAAAGAATCAGTCTGAGACCTTAACAGATAACTTCTCATCAGTGCATACGGTATGCACATACTGATGATAGACAGGGGATCTGGTATGGCCACAAGCATCATCAGTTGACTCCATTTCATTCAATTTCTCTTTTTCCCTTCCTGGCTGTATGAACTACAGACCAGGTTCTAACGTTGGAGGCCTCATCAGCACTGAGATCGTTGCTCTTCCTGGTGAAGAAACTGAGTCCTGGGAGATTAGATAGCCTGGCCCAGGGCTACACGGCAATGGGGCAAGGGCTTGAACCAGCTTCGCTGACTTATAAGGACATCGTAAAGAATGATAGTCATGTGGAAAGGGGACGTGAAGGGGTGCTAAACATCTAAAGATGCCCAAAGTCTTAGCAATTAAAACATAATCTATCTTTATAGATGAAGCTCAGGTGTCAGGATTTTTTCAAAGTTGTCTAGATGGAGCCAATGTGCAACCAAGGTTGAGAATCACTGTCTAATGGAGAGCTCACTTGCCATTGATGAAAATAAAAATAATAATAATGATGAGGAAATGACTTAAAAATGATTTTTTAGAAAGGACTGATAATTTGCTATTTCTCCCTTCTCTGGTTACTCTGGAGCAGTCATTTTTCAAGATACAGAGCTGGGTTAAATGGGCATAAAAATATGAATAAAATTTAAAATAAATTACTAAATGAGAAATAAAAGCCATGAATAGTGTAACAATGGGAAAAGCTAGAAGAATTAGGACAGAAAGCAAAGGAAGGAAATATAATAAGAAGAGGGTCACTTGGGAAGGCTCTGTAAGGGTCAGAATGCAAATGGAGAAAGGAAAGCTGGCGTGTAGTTGCTGTCTTTTTGATACTTGGGTCAGTAAGTACCTTGGATACCCAAGAGAGCTCTGCTCTTCCAGGTGATTGACAAGCTCCAGCTGTGGCTGCCAGCACCCCCCAGGAAGGACAGCCCTGGCAGGGTCTGCACAGCCTGTTCAGACTGAGCAGGGATGCTGTGAAGAGCTGTAGGAATACAGCCACATGCCTGAGGCCTGTGTATCAGGATCCCCAGGCAAGGTGAGGACAGAAAGGCCTTGTTTAGTTTAAAGCAGCTCTGGGCATTCGGTCACACCCCTCCACCTCTACTCTAAGAATCACGGTCTCACAAAGGCTCACCTATGTGGCCAGCTCCCCTCCTAAACTTTGTGACTAGTATGTTGTTTGCACATTCCTGGCAGCTACCTGAACACTCCCACTGGTGTGTTCCCCATCCCTGTCACTCAGTCATGATTACCACCATGACCTCACAAAAGAAGGGACATCAGCGTCCCCTGATTCACCAACAGCAGACAGGCAGTCCCCAGGTTGTGAACGAGACAGATTCTATAGGTTTGTTCTTAAGCTGAATTTATACATAAGATGGAAGAGGTACATTTACCTATGACATGTAACAGCCTCTATTTGTAAGTACAAGCTGTATGATTATAAAGTGGATGCTTATCAACGCAGGGACCTGTATCCTCTGGGAGGACTCGCTTCCAATAAGCTCAGGCTGTGAATGACCAAGTTCTGTAAACTCAAACCATTTTATCAAATGGTAACCATGTTTTTGTTTTATGCTTTCAGAATAATTCATTCTTTCTTAGATACAGTTCACTGTGTCATTTGTTTGTACTGGAGATTCCTTGTCTTCAATTAATTAATTGTTACAATTAATAATTAAGTTGAAAAGGTCCATAAGATTGCCAAGTGTTTGGGGACAATTGAGAGGCACTGAGTGTCATCAACAATTTCTATGAAATTATAGTAGAGTTGGGGCAAGACAGTTAGATGCATGTTTGGATGAATTTTATTTTTTGGTGGTAAAAACCTTCTTGAGAAGATAGATGAGATTTGATTAACAAGTACTGGTGACACTATCTGAAGACCTTGTCTGTAAGTCTAGAATGTATAAACGGTTGCTAATTGAACATGACTGAAAAGGAAACGTTGGCATAGAAGGTCCTTCTTGCCTCCTTGGTCTATTTTTATTCACACCCAGTGGTATCTTTCTCACATATTATATATTCCAGAATGTTCTCAAACCATTGACTGGAAAAGCAGATATTATCAAAGTGTGTCTATGTAAATAAGAACACCTTCTGTGATTTACAGTGTTACTATAGTATCCTGAGAAAATAAAAAACTTTTCCAAATTGGCAAATTGGCCTAAATGTTGCATAATGGTATCTTTTTGATTGTCTGGGATAGCAAATGAGCATCTTCAATGGGAATGCCTACAAATGTGCTTTTGACACCTGTATGTAAATGCACAAAGCAAATGCTGTAGTTCCAGGATCAGCAGAAATTGCCATAGATACACAAATTCTCAAGGCAAACATTTGACCTAAATAATATCTAACTCTATCATAATGTTCCCATTGAATCATCTAAAAATAAGATGAGATCTCTCTTGCCTGCACAGAATTAGTCAAACTCCTCTCCTGTACGATTATATCTCTAGGAGAAGCTTCCTTTGGTCCCAACCCATTTATCTGGCCAATGCTGTATATTCATTAATGGGAAAGGGACACCTGGTATAATAAATATATGTATAATAAATATATGACAAGGTTGTGAAAAGGAGAAATAGTCAAAAACCATTTAATTGGCAGCTAGTAGAACAAGCCACAGGCTCAGTATTTGGTTATTTGACCAATCCCTGGACTAATCCAGAACAATGTAGCAAGAAACATGATTGTCAAATAGACACTCAGAATCTCCAAATCTACCCAACCCAGGGTCAAGCCATGCTCCGTGAGTCCCCACAATATCCATTAAATAGACTCCAGCTGGGAATGATCATGCCTTGTGGAGAAATAGCATGAGTTGGCAAACTTTTTGTGAAAAAGGACCAAATAGCAAACATTTTAGATTTTGTAAGCTGCGTGGTCTCTATGACAGCTATTCAATTGTACCATGATGGTACAAAAGCAGCCATAGACCATATAGAGACACATGGATATGACTATGTCCCAATAAAACTTTATTTACAAAAAACAGACCATGCTCCAGCTTTGGCCATGGTCCATAATATGCCAAACCCCTCTCCCCATTTATATTATTGAGATTCATAATTATTAGTGGAACATGAACCTGTTTACCAAATTACAGAGTACAATTTTTAGGGGCAGTATGGGGTAATGGTCAAGGATATGGACCCTGAAGCCTGAATTCAGATCCTGACTCCCCACTCACTAGCTGGATAACTTTGAACAAATGATTAAACCTCTCTGTGCTTTGTTTGTTCATCTATAAAATGAAGATAATAATAGAAATCGGTGTTGCAGTTTGAGTCCATCCCAAAACAGACCTGAGAAAAATGCATAGGTATAAGTGACTTTTATTGAAAGATGATCCCAGCAGGTGAAGAAGAAGGGTAGGGGAGACAGTGAGGGGAGAGAAGTTTCTGGAGGGGGGCATTAAGGAACAGGTCATTCCTGAGAGTAATGGGGACACCTTTGTGTTGAGACCCTCACGGTGCTGAATACAATAGGGAAAGTGGGATGTCTCTCTATGCACAAGGGGTCCTCACTATCAGGCCATGTTGGAACTGTCCACTGTGACTGCAAGTGTAATCGGGGAGTGTGCTGAGGGTGCATGGATGGGCAATAGTGTCTGCCACAAGACCTCCTGGGTTTGTTATAGCAATGGCATGAATTCATATCTGTGAAGGTGGAAAAAAATGCCTGATATTTACTAAGCCCCATTTAAGTGATTGCCAAATAATTAAGGGCATCATTTGAAGCAGTAGGAAATAATGCTAGGCACAACCAAAATTAAATTGTTGAAATTTTACATCTATAAATGTAATGCTGGTTGAAAATCTAAATAAGTTCCATGATGGATTATGAGAAAACATTAGAAATATTGGGAAACATGTAGATAAATTACAGGCAGTGGCCTCTTCAACTCTGTAAAGTTGTGAGCCAACATCATACACTACATTTGCTGGACAGTGATTCAGTGACTCTAGGAGGGTCAGGAACATGGATAGCAGATAAAGCATAGCCCATATTTAATGTGTGCATAGTTGTTACAGTCCAGCATGGTAATTAGGGGCTAATAATATGCTGTTTACATAAATTACTATAATTTGTGTTACTTATATACAACCAAATAATACTTTTTCTTTTCTCATTTTATTAGTCTCCCAGTATCTAAAACTAGGAAAATATGGCTCATTTTCCTTCATATGGTTTAATCTTCACAAGTATCTGTGTTCGCAGATAAAAGCTGGGAAACATATGCCATGCAGCATGGCCTTCTTTTGTTTACAACCTTCCTGAATCTCACTTCCATTCATTCTCACCTGGTCGGGTCTCTCCCACTTGCCCCCATTTCTCCCCCTCTCACTTTTCAATGTGGTTTTAAGATGTATTTCCCCTTCTCTTTTCCTGAGTGGCCTGGCTGCTAGTGGGCTCTGTCTGGGGAGTGGAGGGCAGTCTTATTCCTATGTGTATACTGTGGACAGCCCACCCTGACCACAGGGACCCAGAAGAAGATAGGAGCAGAGTAAGTATGAGCCTGAACATTTAGCATCTAGGATTCCCAGGTGGATGGAAAATGAAGGGTTGGGATTAGTGAGAAATAAGGCAATGGAAAGAAAGTACTCAATCAAGTTGGTTGTTTCCAGAATTCCCCTATAAAAGCTCAGGCAACAGTCTTCAGCACGGGTCAGTAGCTATAAGAATAAGTCTACAAGCCCTTCCTGGAACCAGGAAAATGATCCTGAGTGGGAAGAGGAGGAAACAGCCATGTCTCCTATATAACCTCACCAGGCACTCATGTTACTGAACCAGAATAATCTTGAGAAACATTTCCAGCCTGTGTCTCAGTCAAATGCTTCTGGTTGCAAGAATCAGAAACAAAATCAACTGAAAGTGGCTTAAAATAAAAGGAAAATTTAGTAATATGCAAAATAAAATGTCCAAGATTCCTAAATTTATTGCTTAAAAAAATGTCATCCAGGATTCAGATGCTATTCTGCCAACTCTCGTGTATCATTCTTGTCCTCACACTACCTCTTCCCATGGCTAAAGGTTGCTGCCTCTTCATGCTTCACAATAGACAACCACATCCAGAGGAAGAAGAGACCATCTCTTCGTGGGTGTCTCCTTTAGGACCAAGGAAACCTTTCTCAGAAGTCCCCCAGAAGATCTCTGTCAGCATTCTTTGGTCACAGTGGCCTACAAGCTCAGTCCTAAACAAAGCCCAGGCAAGAGGAATGGGACCATGTGGTTGGCTTAGATGTGTTAGGATTCTCCACCGGAGCTGGGCTGAGTTGGCGACTCCCCTGGGTCACACCAGGGAGGTAGATTTCACACCAGATTTGGGACTCTGCCAACAAGGAAGAAGGTGATTGAGTGTTGGCTGACAACCATCAGTGCAATTTCAGAGATATCATGGAATCCCACTGATGCTGATCCTCTCTGTCTTCCCCTCAACCCTTCCTACCTATCAGCAGATGGCTAAAACTCTTAGGAGAAAACAAGAGGTCTTTTATTTTACAATTTCAAATGAAAAGTCCCAAAGCATGAAGGTAGCTGTAAAGAGTGTGAGCTGGATGAGTTTCCCTTCAGCTGAGAAGGTCTAGTAGTCATCTTTTCCTCCTTGGAAAGAGGAAGAGTGTTAGAAAGCAGAAAGATACTTGGCACCTTAAGTGGCTGGCATACAAATTTATTGTAATGTTTACCTTATGTTGTGCTTATTAAGCAGACATGTCTCCCCTCCCACTCTCTGAACCTATTACGGGCAGGAGACTCTATTCTTCTCATGTCTCAGCAACCAGGGCATGTGCTTCCTGCCTTGCCAAGCTGCATCTATGCTCACCTTGGTAGGAGTCATGGTGAGAAACACTCAGCTCAGTCACACATCCACTCATAGGTCTGGCTCTTACTGGTCAAACGGTTCCACCCCAGGCTGACTGAGTACCTTTTCTAGGTCCCAGTTCTTGGTGACATTTTCCTGAGAGAATCTATTCCAATCTAATGACCCCTTCCCACACATAGCCCTTAAGCCTTGAGAGGCTTTTCTCTTGCATTTTTAGTTATCACATCTCAGTTCTTCTCACTTGTAGGTCCCTAGCCAGCTTCAAGCTCCAGAAGACACTTACCTACTTTGTCTTTAATCAACTAACCCTATATAGCTGCAGCCCCAACCCCCTAGCTGTGCACCAGTATGTGGCCTGTTAGGAACTGGGCTGCACAACAGGAGGTGAGAAGTAGGCAAGTGAGCGCAGTTTCATCTGTATTTACAGCTGCTCCCCATCACTCACATCACCACCTGAGCTCTGCCCTGTCAGGTCCACTGCTGTGTTAGATTATCACAGGAGGGCAAGCCCTACTGTCAACTGTATATGCAAAGAGTATAGGTTGTGTGCTCCTTATGAAAATCTAACTCCTGATGATCTGAGGTGGAAATGTAATGCACTCGAATCATCCCCAGACCAACCTCCCAACCTTGGTCAGTCCATGCAAAAATTGTCTTCCATGAAACTGGTCTCTGATGCCAAGAATTGGGGGACTGCTGATCTGTAGGTTATTTTAACATCTACTAACTATAGTAATGACACTATGGTTTTTTCTCTTGGTTGAATACGTCTTTTCCTCTTATACTATTTTCTTTAGGTTCATATGTCCTATGTTCCTACCCATCTCCTTCTCTACTGACACCCACAGTCCCCATTGTTCTGTTTCTACCAATCATCACCTTATCTATTATAAAGGAGCAGCCACCCAACTCACATTTCCATTGACATGCAAAAGATGATTTATGCATTCACAAAAAGGGGAATAAACTCAAAAGAGGCAGTCCTGGACTTCCAAACACCTCACACAAATGGTCAGTTGCACACTATCCCCCTCAGCCCATCACCCCCTGCAGTACATTTAAACTAGGAGGCTGCAGCACACATAAATTCAATAAGGGCTTGCAGAAGCCTACCAATATTCTTTCCCCTTCTGTCACTGATCCTGGTTTGTACCCATGCAAATGGTGCTGTTATTTATATAACTTCAAAAAGCTAATGAAGTCCATAAAGGACTCTGACACCCAAATTAAAGTTGTATCCTTAGTTCACCTCACTGGACAAAAGTTTTGCAAAATATTTGGTGACGTTAATCCCCATCTGACCACCTCCACAATAGCTAACCACCTCAGGAGAAATTAGAGAAATGAATTCCAGGCCTGTCTTATGATTTATTTGCTGTGTGAGTTTTAAGCTAAAGCCTTAACTTCCAACATATATTTGATTTTCAAAATAGGCTGCAGAAGAACAAACCAAATGTAACATTTCAGTGCGAAAGATGGTTTCAGACTCCTCAGAATCTATCATTTTTGTTGATTCATGAAGTTGGGTTATATTTTCCAAATTTCCTTTAATAGTATGTATGTGTATTACTCATGTATATACATTGTCGGTTATTCTTTACACTATAGCACAGATTACTATCTAGGCTGTGAATTTCTATTCCCAGTGGTACATGCTTTCTATTCTGGAACCAGAGAGAGAACGAGTTGATCAAGGATGGGGTGTTAGAGCATATTTAAAGGCTTGGAAACCAGTGCTAAGAAAATGAGTTTATGGGAACACTGAGTACCAGTCCCTAAGGGAGTAATTACAGCTAGACTTTGAAGCTGCTTTATAATTGGCAACATCGTAGGTTTTTATAATCACCTGAGTAGTCTCAGATTAGCCTAATGCAGTTCTAAGTGCATAGAAGACGTACAGCCACCACATGTTGAATTGACCGGAAGCTTAAGAGAAGGGCTGAAGCTTGCTTAACGCATAGAGGAGGGGAAGCACACCTAACTCTTTCTCAGAAACAAATTAAATCTCAGTGCTCTGTCTTCTAAGCTCTTTAGAGTTTGAAGTCAATTTTCCTAATGTCAGTGTTTGAAAAGGAAGAAGTGGATTGGGGGAAAAGATCAAAGAAGAGGTTGTAAAGTTAATAACTTGAATTTACTGGGAACTTAGCTTAGACCAAATACTATGATGATGAATAAAAGGAAACTCTGGACCCATGAGCTTTTAACTGACTCTGCTCTTTAATTATGAAATTAATTTATAATATGTCTTCATAGTATTCCAATCTACCCCGACATTTTAAAGTAAAGCAAAGTCATTTTAGTTTGCTTTTATACTTAAAAGCTTATGAGTAGGGAGAAGGCAAAAAAGGAAGGTCGAGAGACTCTGAGTGCGGATGTTTTGATTGACACCAGATCCCAACCACCCTGAACAAGGAAGTCACCAGCAAGTCGCCACCCAGGACCGCCCAAGGGTGGATGAGTTACTAAGCCAGATGCCTATCAAACTGTGCTTACCTTTCTGTGCCTAGTTCACAATTAACCTCTATGCCTGACCTTAAGACAATGCCAGTCACAGACAGAGTGTTTTAACATTTAAAAATGTTACCATTGCCCCATAAGGGGTCCCCCTACTCTGTCTGTGGACCTGTTGTCTGTAGGATCTGTTGTCTGTCTCTGTCTTAATAAATCTTTCCCCTTGCTAATTGGCTCGCCCTCAAATTCATTCTTGTGCACAGTCAAGAACACACTTGATGAGTTCAGGGGTTTTCCCTTCCTTTACTGGAGCAACCCCTGCATCAAAACAATAGTAAAGGATTCTGTTATGCCAATGATATGAAGAGTGTTCCTTTCAGCTAAGCAATCTGATGCTGGTTTATAAAAAAGAGAAAATTGGCCAAATTTTAGCATAGTCGTGGACATTAATCACAATATAAAAAACAATGATTTATTCCAACCAGACTGCCTTTCTCTTCTGTGGCAGGAAGAAGCAGTGTGCTGTGAGCTGGACAGGAGAGAAGGACTTGCTTATTCATGTATTCATTCAAGAAATATTTATTGAGTCTTATTTAATGCTATACCCTGTGCTGAATATGGAGGACATGAGAATGAACACAACTATGCCTTCCCACAAGGAGCTCACTGTCTGAAAAGGAACACAAATTAGTGTAAGTAATATTAGTAGAAGGTGGAAATTTTAAATGAGAGAAGTGTCGTGTGTAAGAAACATATACAAGGAGCATCTAATCCAGTTTTAGGGAGGAGAAGAGGAGAGGGGGAGGATCACCCATAGCAAAGACCTGCGGGAGAAGGAGCAGGAAGCCAGGATCAGGGCAGAAAAACTCCAGAGAGTGGGAAGAAACCACCATGCAAAGGTCCAAACACACCATTACAGCCAAGAAGAAATAAAAACAATGGTGGAGTCATGCCAGGGAATGGGATGTGGATCTGGGCATTCAGGCCATGTTCCTAAGGGCAATAGGACAATAACCATTGTTCTGAGGGCTGTAAATAATTGAAAAGACTACCAGAAGAATGAGGGCATTGGTCGTATGAAATGTGTCTCCTGTGGTTTGAGGCATTAATCTCACTACTCAAGGTTCACGACTTGCACTGGACATAGTATACTGTGTGAATTAAATTAAAAAGTCTAATGTTTAATGATACATGCCCACATATGTAAGTGCAAGCTATTTACTATTGAGTTGCATGGTAATTAAGCTTAAATAACTGTAATCAATAGTACTTTTGCAGAGTTACGCCAATTTTCTTTTCATCTCTCACACTGTAGCTCCTAAATATCTATTATCACTGAAAGTCATCAACTCTTCCTCACCTCGTGTCAAGGATTATATGCAAGTTTAAAAGGCAAAAATCCACTCGCTTATTTATTTCCCAGGATGTGGGGGTTCTTCTCATCACTCCACAGACTCCATGTTGAAGTAAGCTACATGTGAATGAATCAGACAAGTGAACTATTGTGCGCTGAAATAGCAACAGCTCAATAAGACGGCAAACAGATAGAGTTGGAAAGTCAAATTGCTTTGGGGCAGGAGCATTTTTCTGGTGAGACATAGGAAATAATCACAGAATAAAAGGCTTCTAAGAAAAGGGAGGATACCACCCTAATTGCATACAAACAGGAGAGCTTATATGGCCGGTAACAAGCTTTTTGTTGTAGTCTTTTCCATAGGACCTATTCTTTTTCTTATTGTGTATACTTTTACACTAAAGAGGAGTTATCCTTTAGCAATGAAACAAATTTTGCAGGGAACAATTACAAACAGAAAAAAATAAGTCAGTACAGTTGGTGAAGCCTTTATTTCAAAGACTGTAATTTCAATGATCGCATGCATAGAAAGAGAAATCTTTGTGACTCATGTGTGATAGGAGCTACTGTAAGATGCGCTGGAGGGGCTGCAGATACATAGACCCCAGCCCAAAGCCAGGGTGAGCTTTCACACACTACCTCCATGTGGGTTTCACCATTATCCTGCTGGTTGTGGAGGGAGAGCTGGGGTGCATTGCTTCCGGTAACACAACTCAACCGTTGTGCTAAAACATTATTTCAAGTTTGCTGTGTGTGGCCCTGCATATGGCAGCATGGTTTCTCAATCTTCCTTCCTTTTGTTTGTTTCCATGCCCTGGTGAGTGATCTGAAGTTATGCTGTGATCGGCAATCATTATCAGCTACAGAAAATGTGTCTTGTCTCTTTGATCCTATTTGCTCAAAGCGTGGATCAGAGATTAACAACATGGAAACCATGAAGTTGTTTGATAGACATGCAGAACCCTCGGGCCCCACCCTACACCTATTAAATCAAAGTCAGCATCTTAGCAAGATCCCCAAGGGATTCCTGTGCTGGGATGAGACATTCCAAAGAACCTGAAGCACTTTATGTGACTCTAAGAAGCCACTGTCCTCCCCCAGGATGGAGCCAGGAATGAAATATTCACACCTTCATGACCCAGGGCCCTGCAGGATGGAGCCAGGATGGTGGGAGGACAGCAGTAGGACAGAAAAGAAAAATGAGGGGAGATAAATGTAGAAGGGCTCCCAGGGGAGAACTGAGGCTGACTTCAAATGCTCTGACAGGTGACTCAGGGGACTCGTGGGATAAGTAAAGCTCCCTCCTCTGGAATCCTGTAAAAATGCACTGACTGTGTGAGTACTATTTTATGTCGTTATGAGGCATGATGCCTTAACTTTGGAGTTTTCTGAGGATTCCTTAGGTTTGTTTAGCAGTGGTGGTTTGGCACTAAGAACCCATAGTTTGCTAACTCTCACTGCCACGTGCAGCTGCATGATCCAAGCTCCCTTCCCTGTTTCCCCAAACATTTGAGGGAGTTCTGCAAAGAGTTACACACATGCTCCCAAACTGTTACCATGTGTCCTCTAGAGGACCTCGTGGCCATGCACAGACACACACTGCACCACAGTCTCACACACACTGCGTCCTCTGGGGACAGCCGCGGTTTCTAGGGAGAGTTGCCTGTGCTGGGCACAACAGTCACTTCTTTTAGGTGCCACTGGTCTGGGGGCCCTTAGCCCTGCTGGGTGGATCTCCCATCACTGCTGTGGAAGCTCTGGTGCTCCTGGGGGGCCAGAGCTGGTGGGGGAGTGTACTCTGCCAGACAGCTGCAAAGCTTGGACAGGGCCAAGCCACTTACTTCTTTGAGACTTGTTTGCTCATCTTCTACCTTGCAGGATGGGTAGAGAGATTACCAAAGGACCTGGCTCAGTGTGGGCCTGTCACCTGGCTAGTGTGGCCATGCTTTTACCCTGAGCACCTTTTCAGTGGGCTTCATTTGACTAGACTCTATGAAGCTATCCCAATGCCCTTTTTCTTTTTTTTACCATCAGGAGCATGAGAATTTGTGATGGTGGAAGGACAACAGCTGTGAGGACAATCTGACTGTGACTTCTGGTAATCCCATTGATCACGAGGGTTGATGCGGCTGATCCGCTGGCTGGGGCCTGGAAGAGACAGAGAAGGCAAAGGAGGAAACGAAGGGCCTTGCCCAGGATATCCGCTGCTGACCTTGCTGTGCCCTTGCCCTGCATGTCACTGTCCTTCCTAATGTGATTGCCCGGCTTGCAGAACCTGGGGCTGCCACTGTCCTCCTGCTGCAGCCATCGTCCGACCATCCTTCCTTCCAGCCCAAGTGTGCCCAATATACCACCCTCACACACAGACGCACACATGCACCACACATGTGCTCACACCACACACACAACTCTCTCTCTCTCTCTCTGTCACACACACACAAAATTGCCTTTCATTGACACACTTCACCTCCCTTTTGTTATTATCAGTCAGCCATGGAAATTTGAACTTAATGTTCAGAAAGCTCATAAATAACTGTGATTTAGTTTTCTCCTGGTGTCAAATCCCAATTTCCAGACTTCATATCAGAACTTTAAAGAACAAAGAATCAATCTCATGATCAAACGTAAAACAAATGTGTTTACCTAAAATGGCTCGTTCCAAACTCAAAAAGGACTGGAATATGTTGAGAATAATGTCCCATTGCAGAACAGTTTCCCCTCCCGGGCTCCTTCCCCACCTCTTCACCTTCTCCCTTCTGGCTTCTCTTCTCCTCTGTCATTAGGTGGATGTGACATAATCATCTGTTTACAGAACCTTTGTCCCATGTTCCCCCACCATGTCCACAAAAATAGGGCAGGAAAAAAAAAGGCAAGAAGAAAATGCATTTTATTTCATTTAAGTTATACCTGTTAGAATTTGAAGCCCTGAGTTTGAGACCCAGCCAACTCTGCCGTGGACTAGCTGAAAGATTTGGCAAATGTGCTTTATCTTTCTAAGCCTTAGTTTACCCATCTATCAAAAAGGGATAATAATATTTACTTGACAGGGTTTGGAGAAGAAAAAAATACAAAACATGTCTAAAAGCACCTGAAGTACTTGAATTTTGCCTGGCACAGATGATACCTTATTTATAAATGTTCTTTGTTATCCTTAAACTAATGTGTAGCTTAAAATGTGGGTGTCCATCAAGGGTCATGTGCAATTTCAAAATAGTTGTGTATTTTAAGTTGCCATAAATAGACAATTATTTCAAATCGCACACGAACTTAATGGATATCTTATATTATATTGACATATAATATATACTACATTTTATTATAAATGTACAAATTATAATAAAATATGTCATACAACATGGCATACAGTATTTCACCATAATTTATTTTTTACTATTTGCTATATTTTATTACTAAAATATATAATTTGTATGCACTCAAAAGTAATATCTATGTATTTTATATGTACACATATACATTATACATGCATCTATATAATACACTATTCATTTTTTACCCTGATTTCTCTAAGATTCTAGGTGCAGGGTCTTATAATTGCCCATAATTTGTAAAGTTGCAAAATAAATGCAGCATTTTATCCCAACAAAAGCTTTCCTTTTCATAACTGGAAGTTAAATGAACCTGAAATGAGAGGCTTGGGAATATGCTTCTAGGAGCATTCAATACTTAAATAGAATGAAACCCTTCTTATAAAAAAACCCCAAAATACAAAAAACCTTAAACTAATGCAACTAGAAATATTCTGCAACTAGAAGTGATTCCCGCTCCTAAATTTCTCCCGGTGTCAAATCCAAACTTACTCTTAAGCAGGTTTAGTTCAAATAAACTTAAAATTGTTTTAAAAAAAAAAAAAAGCAGAACTTTTTTGTTTTAGTTTTTGGTAATCAGATTATAAATTGAACTTTATTTAATCACAAGTAATTTTTTTCTCTAAAATTTAAGCATGAGCACACATTTTTGTGTGTATGTTTTTCCTCTCAAATATCCTGCAGAAGTAAAATCAATGTGGATAGGAAGTTCATCCTTTCTGCTACCTCTGATCTTATGTTATAGTCTGATAGACAAGTCATGTATTTCTTCTCTCAGTTCTAAAAATATTGGACTTCAGCAGATAAGAGTCAATTGTAAATATTTCATGCGAGTCCTAAGATAAAACAGGTCACATCAGAATCGATGATTTGGTCATAAAATAAGGTGGAAGGAGAAAATCTGTTGGCCTCACCCAGGCCCTTCTTTGCTAGATTCCTCTGGATTCTTAGGAGCAAAACACTCTAAGGTCCCAGCCAGCTAACACCTGAGGCCCCTCCCTTGACCTTTTTCTACAATATATATCTGGAAGGCCAGGAGGGTGGGTCTTATTTTAGTCCGCAAGCTGACATTTCAGGGAGTAGAAGTCCACATCTCAGAGTTTTGACAAAAGGCTGGTCTTCACAACATTTGGGGATGGTTGGTTGGCCTTCTGCCATCTTTCTATGCTACGTGCAGAGGTATAACTCAATTAGCATTTTAATTTCACTTGAATTAGTTGACCTTGTTTTTGAACTTACACTCAGGACCTGAATAAAAGGGGGTTAATTTTTAACTGGGAATATCATCTTTTGCCATAGTCATAACTAACACGTATATTAGCAGTCTTAGGAAAAACATTAAAGGTTAAAGGAATTTAGAATCCATACTTATGTACTTAGAGAAAGCTATAATTCAAAAAGTTCAAGGGAATGGGCTGGGTATTATTAAATATATCTGATGTTTCTTGGTTAGAAAGTGGGTTTGAGGGCAAGGTTTCGGGGGTCCTTCATACTGGCTGGCCGGTGTGCTCAGGTGTCATCAGCCTGAGCCTGGGTGCCTCTGTCATCACTAATCTGTCTTTCTATCCCAGGGGATCCCTAAGACTTCACCTCTGCACCTCTCATTACATTAAAGCAGCTTCAAAATTATCTTACATTCTCTATGATTTTTAGAGTACATGGATTTTTCATTGTTTGTTAAAAAGTTCTTGTTGATGATTCCCTTAATAATTTTTTAACATACAAAACACTAAACTTTTTTTGAAACAGTAAAAGATTGAAAGTCGAATGCTAAAATTGTCATGGCATAATAATGTGACAGTGTTCCTGGTTTTTGCACTTTGAGGGTAAATGGACAGTAGATAGAATCATAGGATTTGGGTTCTAGAAAGGACTTCAGAGATCCTCTCAACTCTCCCATCTCCAGGTGAGAAACTTAGACCAGGAAAGGATTCACGATGTGCCAGAACTACATCCTTGAACTCTAGTTCTCCCAGTAATTCAATAATTTTTACGCACATATCATATAATAATTTATCATGTGAACATTATTTTAATAAATTTAAGCAAATTTATTATCATTGATAATTATTTGATGATATGATTTGCCTTGTGTGCTTTGACAAGGGTACAAACTGGAAAATGTGTTATTACACAAAGACTCTTTCCACTGCCTGGGACCCAGCCTTGACTGAATGAATCCCGAGTTGTTGGTTTCCTCCCATGTTCAAAGCAATAGGAAACTTCCTGCTGCTTAGGATAATAAAACATCTTATTTGTTTTAAGAAAGCGATTTATTTAAGCAGCCTGCTAGAAAACTTTTCAAAACTGAGATATCATCATTATGAATCAGCTTGTTTGCTAAAGAATAACTATTTAAAATAAGACTGTTGGTGGGATTGCAAACTAATACAGCCTCTTTGGAAAGAAGTAAGGAGAGTCCTCAAAGAACTCAAATTGGATCTTCTGTTTGACCTCACAGTCCCATTACTAGGCATCTAGCTAGAAGAAAAAAAATATTTTATCATAAAGACATTTGCACTAGATTATTTATCACCAGGACGTGGAAACAACCTAAATGCCCATGAGCTCAGGAATGGATTAACAAATTGTGGTACACGCACACCAGGGAATACCATTCAGCCATAAAAAAGATGGTGACTTCCCATCTTTTGTAATATCCTGGATGGAGTTGAAACACATTCCTCTTAGTAAAGTATCATAAGACTGGAAAAGCAATTATCCAATGTACTCAATACTAATATGAAGCCAGTAGACGATCTAATGCATGTCCACGTAGGAGAAAAAGTCATTTCAATTCAAGTTAGGGGGAGGGGGAATCAGGGAGAGGAAGGAGGAGGGGTTGGGGTGCTCTCCCTAAATGGGCATGGGGTGGGGGTGTTGGGCACACCTTTTGTGTGTGGGATATAACCACCAGAGGGACTCTATCTAGCCAAATCAAATATTTTTTCCTGGTTGTTTGTACACTCACATTAATTTGAAATAAATTTACTTTAAGAAAAGAGAGATTGCTGTATTTCCATCTGTCACTGCAGTATGATTCTCAAAAGTCTGGAGGTAAAAATTTTACTTTTCCTCTTTTCAGTAAAGTTATTTAAAAGTTTTGAATAAAACTTTTTTTTAAAAGTTATTTAATAGTTCTTTAAAAGTTTTGATCAATCCCCTCACTTTACCTCTCCTAGGAAGAAATTAGGGAAAAATAGAAGATGGTAGATCCTCTCCGGGTGAGGGAGGGGAGGGAATGGAAGGCTGGCCTGGAGTTTGGGCAGCCTTGGCTGGAGAAGCCACAGCCTGATCCCCTTTAAAGGAAGTGGGATGGGGAAGGCTGCAGAGACATGTAATGGGGAAATCCCTGTAGACTAGGGCAGGACCTTCAAGCCTGAAGACCTCTGTTCTGGTCCCAGTTCTGCCACTACCCACCTGTTTAACCTTGGGTAAACACCCTCCCTGGCCCCCAGGCTCCAATTCCTCTTGCAAAAGGCAAATTAGTTACCTACATTTTCTACCCACCTCTCGGATTTTATGACTCTGTCTCTCAGTCGCCTATTTCTTTCAAGAATGGGGCTTTGAGTCTAAAAGAAATTGGGAAATTAGAAGAGAGAGGTAAGATAGTAACTCTGTTTTTATTGTTTAAAAAGCAAAAGTAAAACAGGGGCTGCCAAGATTGAGGAAACTTGGAGGAAGACCTACGTGCTGCCCCCTCCAGCTTGTCCTGTCAAACACCTCATCAAAGGAGTCCATCTAGTATCATGGTCTCCGTCTGTAAAATAAGGCTCTGTGCTAGGTTTTTAAAAAGCCCTTATAAGTTCTCTGGGGTTTTTCTTCTCTTCCTTTTTCATGGTCTATTTCTATCCATTGGCTGGAATTTCAAGAGAATGATATATCGAGGTACATGGCTAAATTGACTTTTGGAATTTTAGTCTTGAATTTTAGAGCCAAAAGGAATGCTGAGGTTTCTGATTTAACCTTTTAACTTAAAGATGAGCTAACAGGAACCCCAGGCCCCATCCCCCAGCTACTAGGCCAGGGCTCTTAGCGATGCACATTATTGCTTCTCTAACCTCCAGGACACCCGGGACATTTTGGGGGTGGGCAGTTGGAGTGTTGTCTTTCCACTACTCCACCACCTTTTTTTATTCCCATTGTAATGTCCCTCCCATTTGAGAATGTGAAGAAGTAGCATCCATCAGCAGGGAGCCTCTTGACCCAGGTGTGGTATCATGAGAGTTCTGTGTGACGCCAGTGCCCCAGACACCATGGAAGGGGGTATAAGAGAGGGTAGCTAAAAGCATGAGCATTTCTATACAGGTGCCTCAGATAGACTTGAGCTCACATCCAAGGTGGAAGATGCTTTCTAGAGACCACGAAAGGAAACAAATAATTTTTAGACCATCTCATTGCTACACACAGATGCAAAAATCCTAAGCAAAAGATTAGAACATTAATGTGCAAAGATCAAAATAAATCATGACCAAAGTTGTAATAACCAAAATGCATGTTCTGATTAACATTAAAAAAATCACCTAAGGGAGCTAGGTTTTGAGGAACAATGATTGACAACA
>CAUYRH010032176.1:0-16433 GCA_963574655.1 Perodicticus potto | reverse complement strand
CTAAAGCTCAAAACGACAAGGGCTGCCAGAGACATTGTACGATGTTTGGTACATTTTTGTCACACAAGGTGCCCAAACAGTCGATCAATAATCTGGAGAGCCTCATGAAGTATTCGCCCAGGCCGATGCTTTCAAGAGTGTTAGTATTTTTATAGTTTCATGTCTTACATTTAAATCTTTAATCCATTGTGAGTCTATCTTTGTTAGTGGTGAAAGGTGTGGGTCCAGTTTCAGTCTTCTGCAGGTCGCCAGCCAGTTCACCCAGCACCATTTGTTAAATAGGGAGTCTTTTCCCCACTGAATGTTTTTAATTGGCTTGTCAAAGATCAAATCGCGGTAAGAAGTTGGGTTTATCTCTTGGTTTTCTATCCTGTTCCAAATATCTACCTCTCTGTTTTTGTGCCAGTACCATGCTGTTTTGATCACTATTCTAAACACGGATCAAAAATATTTTCACATAGTAAATGAGAAAATCTCATGAATGATATGTTGACCAGGTGGATGAAAATATCTCCGATTGTATGTCAAGCCCACACACTGTACCCCATGATTGAATTATTGTACACAGCTATGATTCAATAAAAATAAATAAATAAATAAATAAGTAAATAAATAAAAATAATAATCTGGAGAGCCAGGGAAGAGCAGAAGTGTTCTTCCACCAGGACCCTGGGACGGGGTCACTAGAGGCACAGTTACCCCAGAGCGGAGGAAAGGGAAAGGTGAAGTCTTTAAAAGATGGGCACAAGAATTGACATGCGTTCTTTATATCCTTACTCCTCAAAGTACTGTCACTGGGCAGGAGCAAAGGATTACGTGATGGTCTATCAGCTCTGCAGAAAGCTGGGCCCCACCTCTTCATCTGAGTTTTAACAAGATCCGAAGGGAACATGTGTGCACAGTGAAGTCAGAAAGCAGCACTTCATCCTGGACCTTAAGGACAGACAGAAACTTAACATGTTCAAAGGAATCCCGGGCTTCATAAAGTGGTCGTTGCCCCACCCTTCCAGGGACTAGAACACAAGGTCCTGAAAATTCCCTGCATCTCACCAGGAACAGAGCCAGCTCCCAAAGCTTGGAGCAAAACCCTACACACACCTCCGCACTTTCCCTGCTATTGTATTAGCCTGTCATGTTTTAATTTGCAAAACAATAGAGTTAAGATTAAAAGGTGTTTTCTCTGAGTTATTATCACTATTTCTTTTTTTTGAGACAGTCTTACTCTGTCTCCCTGATAGAGAGCTGTAGTATCATAGCTCATAGCATCTTCAAACTGTTGGGATCAAGCCATCCTCTTGCCTAGGTCTCCCTAGTAGCTAGGATTACAAATATGAGCCACCTGGCTGATGTTTTCTATTTTTAGTACAGATGGGGGTCTCACTCTTGCTCAGGCTGGTCTTATACTCTTGAGCTTAAGCAGTCCACCCAACTCATCTTCTCAGGGTGCTAGGATTACAGGAGTGAGCCACCAATCACCAGCCTCTCTAAGTTATTTTGACAAGTCTGATTTCATAATATCATTCAAATATCCAAGGGACAATACAGGGGTATCCAATCTTTTTTTTTTTTTTCTCTCTGAAGAACATTGGTAGAAGAATTGTCTTGGTCCACATATGAAATACACATACCAAAAAGTCTGTACATAATTTTTTTAACATCCAACACCACAGATAAGCAAAAAAGTCCTCATAAAGTCAGCATGCAGCCCGCAAGCCACAGGTGGGACACCCCTGATTTAATAGATCACAGGATCTGGATGACTTCAACTGAAAAAGGCTCAGACCAGATTCAGGGGTGAGCCAGCCAGGCTACATATATGAGGAAACCTACCTTATAACATGATTTGTACCAATCAAGATATGTAATCAGTTAATTCATATTTTTACACAGCACTTGCCCTTATGGACAAATGACTCAATAAAATAAATATTACTTCTTTTAAAAGACTCAACACTCTAATGAAAAAGCTTCTGATGTTGACAGTGATGAAGAGCTCTTGGCCTTCCATAATGTATAAATACCATAAATTTGTTCACTAGTACCTAAAATTTCTTGCACCTATGTTTTGTGATTATTTGTTACATAAAGTTTCTTATACCATATGTTAAAAAATAAATACTAAAATTCCTTTATAATAAAAAAGCAAGTACCTCAGTATAAACAAATAAAATTTGAATTATAAGTTAAAATGAAAGGTTTCCTTTTCTGAAAGTTAGTGCAAAAACACAAGTGTACCTTATACATAGGAGTGCATTGTATGGTAAAATATATAAGATCTTGAGACTAACAGCTATCTATGAAAACTTGTCAACCACACACGCAGGTGGATGGTGAAACCATTAACTGTGCCACCAATTTTAAGGCCAGCCAGCCAAAAATCACTTAAAGTGCCCTATTCTGACTAGCCAATATGTTTACAAACAACATAATGTAATTTACCAGATCTGAGAAAGAATAAGTTATCACATTTCTGAAATTTTCAATCCTTTACTCATTCTCAGAAAAAGTTGATAGAATAGAATGAAAAATTAAACAAAAAAAGGAACTCATCATTATTTCTACAATGATTAAAACAAACAAAAAGCCTTTGAAAAAATTCAACAACTGCTTCTGATAAAGACCATCAAAAAAATAATTGAATACTACATCACACACTCACACGCGCGCGCACACACACACACACATTCCTAAAGCTAGGAATTCTAACAGTCGTAGAGGAAGAATCTCATTAATGGACAAACACTAGAGGAATTTCCATTAAGATCGGGAACAAGATAATGAGGATCCCTCTTTGTACAACTATTCAACATATAATTAGAAGCATTATTCAACATACATAGTCAAGAGACATCAATTGAAAGCGTACAAATTGGTAAAGAAAACATGAAACTGTATCTATTTGCAGATACAGATACCTGGAAAACCCTAGAAACCCAATGATTTACTCAGACAATAAAAGAATTGAGTGAGATGGCAGTGCATAATATTGGCACACAAAAGTAAATATTCATGTAGAAGAGCAGTTGAGTTACTTGGTGCATTTGCACTCACAAAGTGAGGTGTTATGCAATTGTTAAAAAATGAGCGTGAACTGATATGGGTGGGATTTTTACAATACATAGTTAAATGATAAAAAAAAAATACATAGTTGATTTCACATGTACCCTTGTACATAGCTATGATTTAATAAAAAAAGTACATAGTTGAGTGATAAAATATCATATGTAAGAATGAAGGGGACAGAAAACACACATGCATGCTTTCCTTTGTGCAAAGTATAAGGGAATGATAAATCAGACATCAGGAAGACTGATTTAAAGAATGGGTAAGTGGGAATGAGGAAAGAAGGATGAGAGGTAAGTGTCACTTTTCTGAGCACACCTTCTTGTTAGTTCCAGCTTTTATAACCATGACAATGTTCCAGATATTCATAGAGATAAGCAAACATAATTAAACATGAGAGAGTCATGGAGAAAATCCATGTGGGCTACGAAACATTTATAAATGAACATAAACTTTATGACAAACAAAGAAGACTGAAGGAAACATAAAAACAAGTAACTGACCTAGCTAACATTAGAAAACAAAATTTTGGCTATAAACTATCATGCTAAATAAAAAAAGGACAAGATAACAAATTTGTTTTCACAGCAGTTTGCAGTTCTGAGCTAGCAAATCTAAAACTACTTTGTATGTATTATTAGGATTGAGTAAATAAGTAAATCAATTATGAATAATAACAGCCGCGTTTTTCACTGTCACGGAAGGGAATTACAAACAAGGAATTAACTCCGTGATGTTGTATTGGAATCAGAGGTATTAGCATGAGCCTGTGGTATTATATAAACCAGATAGGTGGAGAAAGGAATGGATGCAAATGTGTATGTGTGTGTTCACACGTCTATTTCCTAGCTCTGTCTACTGGAAGGACTTTAAAAAGTAACACTCTGGGGGCAAGAAACATATCTAATACCCAGATCTCAATTTCTAATCCAATTTAAAACAAACAAACAAAAAACAAGGCTACTTGGGGAAATGTTTGGTTCCAGAGGTAGAGTAGGAAAGGAAGAATATTAGTCTAAAATATATCCTGGTGCCAGAAAGTAAGGAACTACTTAAGAATAATGGGTACACATTGAACTAACACAGAAATCAATTCTAAGGGGACCCCAGTGTCCAAATTTAAGATTTTAATAAAATAAAATAAAATAAAATAAAGTAAAATAAAATAAAATAATAAGTAAACTAATAGAATAAAATAATATTATAACCCATAGAATAAATTAAATATACTTTTATATATACATAGAAATACATACTGATATAAGTAAATAAGTAAATAGCTCTTCATTTTAGTAGAACTCCAATTAGTAAATATAAAAGAAAAATTAAAAAGCTATTATTTAGCAAAAATCACAGTAATAACTGTTGCAAGCAAGAGTCATCAACGGATGCTAAAATTAGTGGGTGAAAGTATGGTAAGCAACAGAATATTTACATACTCAGAGCATTTCCCCACAAGGGAGCTACTAATTCTAAAAGGAATAATAGAAACTTTATGTTGGAGAAGCCCAGAAGATCTCTCTTTAATCAAATGATCAAAGTAAACATCACCATCCGTGAGGTACATTAAAACTTCACCAGTTTGTTGTATTTCAAATTGTATATAAAACCAGCACACTGTACTCCAAAATGTATTATTATGCACAGCTATTATTTAATTTAAAACATGTAAAAAAACTTCATGCCCCTGAAAAGGGTGCAACATCATCTGTGTGGTCTTGTTGCTAAAAAAATACTAAATCACTATTTCATTGTGAGTAAATATCAGACAAACTAAAATCAAGCTATATTTTTTAAAATATTAAATGAATTTTTTAATTCATTTAAAAATGTGCAGCACATGTTAACATAATGTATTTTTATGAAAATAGTTATTTTCTTTTTTGCAGTTTTTGGCTGGGGCTGGGTTTGAACCTGCCACCTCTGGAATATGGGGCTGGTGCAAGCTATATTTTTTAAATAACTAACTGGTACACTTCAACTATGCAAGATCAATGAACACACAAAAAATGAGGAATTATTCTAAATTGGAGGAGATGGAGAAGATATTAATACTAAGGCAATGTTATAATCCTGGAAAAGGATATTGTTGGGAGAATTGGTAAAATCCAAATAATGTATGTTGAGTAACGAATACTAGTGTATTACTGTTAGTTTCCTGGTTTTAATCATTATAGTATACATATGTAAGATGTTAGCATTTCAGTAAGCTGAGTGGAAAACATACAGGAGTTTTGCACTACTATTATAATCTTTTAACAGACACAAATTATTTCAAAGTAAACATTTAAGATACTGTTTAAAGTTATAATTTGAAAAAAATGGATGAAACTCTGTAATTCATGTTAAAATAACATAAGAAGTAGAAAAACTGAAAAATGATGTGACAGCTCAATACATGATTAGAAAAAAAGAAATATCATTTTTCAATGAAACCTAGCCTAGAAAGAACACGAGAGTGAATAAATAGGACAAAAATGCCTTGAGAGAAAAATGTGATATGAAAAACATGTTTCCATCCTAAGGAAATGAAGAAAGAAATAAAAGGGATTCAAGACAAAGTGACAAATATTGAAGATAAGTAAAGAATCTCCAATGTGCAAAAAATAGTAGGCCCTGAAAATGCTAAAATCTATATTAAGAAAACTTTGGTGAAACAATAAAAACTACACACTGAAGTGGTATGTCATGTGTCTGAAAATACTGACCCAGGAAAACCAACACTGAGTCGTAATCTAGTAATATCACCAGATGTTAAAGAAAAAACTCATTAGCAACCCAGATAAGAGGATATGATTTACAAAGGAAAAATTCTATTATCCTTTTTGATGACAATACTTCAAAAGAAAATTGAAGAGGGATATTCTAAGAATTAAAGAAGATATTTAAAGAAAGAAAATGTGAGACAAAGATTTTATATCCAGCAAAACTGATCTTCAAATATAAAGAGGTATAAGACAAATTATTATCAATATTCAAGAAACCAGAGAGTATTATTCCTCGTGAGCCATCTTTGGAGATACAATGGACAAAAAATTCAGACAAGTAAAGAGAAAGATGGACGTTTTCAATCTTTCAAAGTAATTGGAAGATACCTCTGCCATAGCATTTATTTCACATTACTTACTTTTTCCCCCAGAAGTTCAAAAGACAAGATAGTGTCTCATCCATTTCTGAGCCTAGACCCTAAAAGAGTGCCTGGCACACAGAAATTATTCAATGAACTTACATTAACATGAATAAAATGGCACTGAATTACATAGTGTTAAAGGTCATAAATGAACTGTACTCAATAAATGTTTGTATGATTTAATAAAAAATTAAAATAAAAAAAAATCAGATCCAACTGAAAAGCAAAATAAATTCTTTTTCACACCACGAAAGCAAGAACACATTATTCTCATTATTATTTATTTTTATCTTAGTTGTCACATCTGTGATGTGTAATAAAATACTTATTATATTTCTTCTAATACTGAAATTTCTTATCAATAAATGAGCCCCATCTCATCCTTTTGTTTGAGGCCACCTGAGCATCCAAAACTGCTCTTCCTCCTATCACCATCACGAATCACTACCATCATCTCGGTCATCACCATCACCATCACCCTCACCACCACCACTGCGGCTAACATGCACTGAGCACTGACCTTGACCATGCCTTTTGTTAACTGCTCATATGTGTTATTCCCATTAACCTTCATAAAACCCTGTAGGCATTTATAATTGCAATTCCCATTTTACAGATGAGGTTAGGTAATCTAGCTAAGGTCACACAGCTAGATTAGCCTCCAAATCAAGAGAAAACCATGTAACGCCAATGAGTGTTGCTTTATAAGAGACCCAACAATCTTAACCCTTTGAGCCCAACAGTCTTAACCCTTTGATTATATATCCAATGTTTTCAAAGGATGAAAGGTGGGAGGAAACTTGCAGAAATAGTCTTTTCCTCCCACAACCACATTAACCAATGCTTCTCAGCTTCCAAGTGGTTTGCACAGTAAACTTCAGAGTTGAATTTAGTTTGAAAAAGGAATTTCCCTGCTTAATATGTATTATAAAAATTGATGACCTGTGAGTCCAAGGCCATGACTTGATCATTAGTCTTATCAATCTTTTGACAGCTTTATCTCCAGTTTTCTTATATGGAAAATGAATACTCCTCTTCACATCTGACAAGTTGGTGGAAGGCACAAAATTATATTCAAGAGATAATTATAGTATATGTATACCATGGAATACTATTCAGCCATAAAAAAAGATGAAGGCTTGACCTGGATGGATTTGAAGAACATGCTCGTAAATAAAGTATCACAAGAATGGAAAAGCAAGTATGCAACATTCTCAATACTAATACGAAACCAGTAGATGAACAACCACATGCCCGCATGAGAGAAAAACACAGCCACATTCAAGTAGTGGGGAAGAAGGGAGAAGAGAGAGAGGGGAGAGAGGAAGAAGAAGGGACGAGAGAGGAGAGGAGAGAGAGGAGAGAGAGGGAAGAAGGGAGGAGAGAGCAGGAAGAAAGAGTTTGGGTGTGTTATCACCTAACCGGTACAATGTAGAGGCATATGGTATGCTTCTTGGGTGAAGGATTCAACTACAACTTGAACTTTACCTAACAAATGCAAACAATGTAACCTCATCATTTGTACCCTTATATCAATCTGAAATTTAAAAAAAAAATGTGGCATCTGAATATATACAATGACAATGCGTTTAATTAAAGTAGAGAAATAAATAAAATCGATGTGTTAAAAAAAAAGAGTGTTATATAAAAAATACTATCCACTAATTTACCAAATATTTATTGTTCGCCTAAAACACCTACTATGTGTCTGGTGCTATTCTCACACTGAGGATTACAACAGCGAATAAGCCCTTCTAGGAATCTACATTCTGGGAAGCATTATCAAGAAGCAGGTCAAGGCAGAGGTCATGTCTGTTTTCTCTCTTGATTTCTTAGCACCAACCCAACATAGCAATCAGCGGGTGGTAGGCAGCAAATTCATCTTTATCTGAGGAATAAATGCAACTCAACTCCCCATTCTACTGCTATCAGAACATTTTTCCTCTGGACGGTCAATATCTAAATTAAAACTGCAGCCTTTTTTCTTTTTCCTGGCAATTCAACAGATTTAATTATAGAATATTGATTATTCCTGATCATCTCCATCTCTGCTGGGGCCGCCTCTGTGCTACCGCAGTCTGCTTTACATTAAAAGTCACTGTATTTTCCTTGTTGGAGAGAAACTTTTAATAGAAAAATTTCATGTAATTCTCAAAACCATTAAGAGAAAAAAATAACTGTTTTCTATAAAGTTGCAGAGGGAGTTCCATGCTCCTATCTCTAATGCAAAGTCGATTAAAAAAAAAAAGTCTACAACCAAGATCTCCCAAAAAAGCTCTGAAATTAGGGTCCGTTAATGAACCGCAAGACCTTATATTTCTTGGAAAGAATTCATAGCTCTTTTTCCCTTTTTCTGTACCTTAGAGGGTTCTTTCATATTAGGGTAAATTTTCCTTATGGACCAGAAAGAAGACTGGACGTTTACATCTCCCCAAAGAGTTCATCAAGCCAAAAGATGTCTCTAGAGAGTGATGACTCTTCCCTTCCCTGCTAACGAGTAGAGGTAGACAAGGTGATTCTTCTGCTTTCTTGCAAGGATGTCAATTTGTATAACTCTGGCAAATAATAAAATCCAGATGAGTCCCTTGGGATAAGGAGGATAGATGTGGAAATATAATTTCTGCTGCCTGAGGCTCTCCCTCCATGCCCTGAAGTCAGTGCTGACTACCAATACTGTCCCAGGTAAAAGGAGTGGCAAGAATTATTCTGGAACTCAGACTTCCTTTTCCTTGAAGTCCTGGTCCAGGAAGACGGCTAGCACACATAGTGCTAAAGAGGAAGTTGGAAAACAAACCGAGCTTTTGTCTTGCCTTTGACACTTGCTCCAATGTGATCTTAGTTTTGCTTGGCTAAAAAATGTCATTTTTTTCCTTTTTTTTTTTTTTTAAAGCAGATTAGACCACATGAAACTCTATCCAAGGTGACCTTCTCCTTTATAAACCCATAATTCTAGATAAATACATGCAAAAGAAAAGAGAACGGTGAGGGAGAGATACACAAGGGAGGGGGGATGCAGGCTACAAGATTTTATCTTTTGAAATACAAATTTCAAAAGAGGAAAACTGCCTAGGCGTTATCACCTGGCATTTAGATTGCAGCAAATGCCTCCTCCCTGTTTTGTTTATCTCCTGTTTCACATGAAGTTCCTCCTCTAATTTGACATAACTATAAACTTAGATTCAAATCCTTTCAATGGCTCCTCATGACCTATGTGTAAACTACTTTGGCTGACGTTCAAAATTTTCTACAAACAGGCTCCACTCACCAAACCAACTGAATCTTTATTCCTGCCCAACACAAAGCCACTACCCCAAGCCAACCAGACTGCCTTGTCCCTCCCAGGGCCATATGTGCTCTCCCAACTCTGAAATCCCCTCAAAGGCTGGGGGAACCTGTCTGCAGTCCAGACCCTTTTCTTCTTCCTGTCTCTTTCTTAGTGTACCCCTTTCATGAGACTTTCTTTGACTACAATCCATAGCAATTTTTCCAACCTCTGAACTTCCATAAGGAAACAAGATGATGCTAAAACATTCACGAGCCATGCCACCAGTGTGGCTGTGTGATGGGAGTCTGGTTCTATCACTTGCTGTATAAATTTAGTCAAATTAGTTACCTGTACTAAATTTAGGACTCCACAAAATCAGTGAGAAATGCTCCTGCCTTTTGATTTCCTGCATAAGGGTAACACTAATGTTTAACCTGCAGGATTTTTGTCTGTCTGTTTCTTAGAATTAAGCGGCATAACTCACTAAAGGCACTTAGCAAAATGCTTAGCACATAATTATTAATGAACAAATGTTTGCATTTTTTAAAGCAGTTCTTTCTAGTGTTCATACGTGTATCACTTTCAAATGCTCTTCTGAGCGTAAACCTATTGATTAGATTGTAAATCATTTGAAGATAGTACTGCATCTTGTACATTTATCGAATCTACCTTAATACTTATCATCATGCCTTAAATGTGAGGGCTCTTGACTGACTGCTATATAAAAGCTTAGCTACCATGGATATAAAACCAGAGATAGAGAACTTTTTGGAAACTTTCAATAAATATAAATCATAAGAATAAAATAAAAATAATAACAAAAATGCTATTATTGGTCATTTAATCCTCAAAACAATGTCATTTCAAATTTGAAGAAACATCTATTCAGAAGATTTATCTGACTTCATAACTTTATATTTCAAGCAAGTAGCTGACCAAGTCTTTTACCAAATGAAAATAGGTGGCCTGGAGAAAGTCTGGATTTTCTTTAACCTAAAGCTCAATCTTCTTCTAATATCTTCTTTCTCCTCATTTTTTGTCCCCTTCTTTTTCTTTTGACATACTCCATACCATTTTGTTACAGAAAAGCTTTTGTGTGGATTTGAATCTCATCCAGATCCTTGCAGCCCATTTGGATCATTCCTCTGATTTACACACATCCAAGACTCCAGGAAATTAAAAGGCACGTCCCCATTTTTAGGTTTCATAAGCAAAGAAAGAAGGAACACCGGCTACCTTCTGGCTGTTCTCAGCAAGTGGCCCCCATTCAGCTGGCTGCTCAGGGAAAGGATGTTATGGGCAACTTCAATGAGTCCTTATTCCACACCCCTCATCCTGCTCAACAGCAAATCTTAGAGACTCTGCTTCAAAATATACACAGAAACCAGGTACAGTGGATCACCTTCAAAAGTAATACTATGCCCAAGCCACCTCCCTCTTTTACCTGGGCCACCATAAGAGTCTCTCACCTGCTTCCCTTATACCCAGCAGCCTCCTTACCCAGATATTCAGGGTTTGCTTTCCACTGAACTATCATTTTATCAAAAAGGATCTTCTCCCCATCTTCCCTTGCCATTTTTCTTCTGTTCTCTCATTATACAACGTTCTTCATTGCACTTAACACTCTCCATCATTGCACTCCACATCTACCTTCAGTTTTTCTTTCTGTTCTCCTTTTCCTACCAGAGCAGTGTTTTTCAACCTTTTTCATCTCATGGCACACTTAAACCAATAGTTAAACTTATGCAGCACACTTAAATTATGTTGGTCAAAGAGAAGAATAAAAAACTGAATGTACTTATGGTGCTTGGAATGTCTTTTGAAAATAATTGGTGATCTTTAAAACTTTTCATGGCACCCATAAGATCCTCTACCAGCACATCAGTGTGCCATGGCACACCATTTGAAAATCGCTGTATGAGAGAGTAGCCTCAGTGATAACATGAGCATTATCCATCCTGCTGAACTGCTATGTCCTCAGCAGCAAAACAACTCATGGCACATAGAAGTCACGTTATTGATAGAGAATGAATGAATGAATGATCTGATCTCTACTTTCTGAGAACCACATTTTCACAGTCTATGTTTTCTTTTTAGAATAGGAATGGCTGAATATGAATATGGTATCAATGGCTCTTTCATGAAATGGTCAGATCTTCTGCCTTTCTTCCCACTTCTGTTCAATCCTTTTCTGTGGTGTAGTTCCTTCAAATATATGGCATTGAATGTTTTAAGGTACTTCACTTTTATTTCTTTCTGCTAAGATCCAAGGAGAAAAGAGAGCTTTATCATTAGTAGTATGTGGCTGCATCTTTTTTTTTTCAGGGAGTCATTTTAATGATATGAAAATTCAGAATATCTTAAGAAAAAAATTGAGAATATCTTTATTGTTAGGTCTCATGAATCAAAAAATACAGCACAATGTACACTGTAAATGTACACTGTACATAGCTAAAATGTACACTCCAAGCTAAAAATACTAAGTGTGACTTTTATATCTTTTTGTCAAAGAGTATAATTGTCAAAATAATATTCTATAAGAAAAATTATCCTATATAATCCTGCTATCCTTCTTTGCCACTCTCTCTCCGACGTAAGAAAATCTCAAATGAATGTTTGGAAAATAAAATCGACACATGTATTTCCTCTATGCCAGTCCTTTTAGTATAAGACTAGCCGCTGTTGCCCTCTACCCTCATAGGCCCCAGGTCGGCTAACCATAATTATCAAGAAGAGTTTGTTTTCTGCTTTCACTCTGCCATCATTTCTGAATTTACATGTTATTGGGCTCTGTCAGGTACAGTGTAGCAGATGGCAAGTGAAATCTAGTTAGTGGTGTCTTGCAAATTGTGTCAAGACTCTTCAATTAAGGTTGTTTTGTTGAAAAGCCATGGGATCAGTGTTAGCTCTGTTCACAGGAAAAAGGAATCAGCAGCCCTGGTCCTCATTTGACCTGACTCAAAGCTTCCTGAATGGAAACTGACTTTCCCCCAGCTGCGTGTGTTGGGAAAAAAAAAAAATTACAGGCAATTGCTGAACATCATGGCCATCTGAGGCAGAGATTACAGTTAGACAAACCATGGGCAGACCACCAAACTTAAAACTAAAAGCTTGGGGTGGGGGTCAGTATTCCTGAAGACATGTAAACAAACCTAGGCCTGTGTACACACTCAGAGCTATGCGTACCCTCAGGAAAGACCTGAGAAGGCTGTAAGGTCTAGTCTGTGGCCAACCTCAAGGCTCTGCACAAATAGGAAGTAAAGATTAAGGAAGAGACATAAACTCTCTGAGCATTAAAGGCAGGCCCCAACATACAAAAAAGGCCCCCCAGAAAAGGCTATGAGACTTATTAATCCCAGTCAAGTAAGAAAGTCTCCATTGAACCATTAGAAGACTGCTGTGCTAACCACACAGAACCTTACCAAATGCAGAATACAAATATCTTCATATAATAACTGAGAAAATGCCAGGAAGGCTATGTTAATCAGTTTGATGAAAATAGTTCAGATTGTATGTGAAACCAGCACATTGTATCCCTTGATTGCACTACTGTACACAGCTATGATTTAATAAAAAAGACAATTAAAAAAAAAGGAACACAGACTACACAGAATTAGTTCAACAAGTTGACAATAACACTAGGGTGGGGATGGACCACATTTCCAGAATTGCAATGTTATGTATTTGAAATTTATACTTTTCAGCAAAAAATTATGAGACATTAAAAAATAGCCAAGAGAGTATGGTCTGTACACAGAAAATAAAGCAGTTAATAGAAACTGTCTCTGTGGAAGCCCAGAAAGTAGACTTAGTAAATCTAAACAAAGATTCTGAAAAGCTTTTATAAAAATGTCCAAAGAACCAAAACGACAGGTCTGAAGAACTAAAGGAAAATATGAAAACGATGTCTCATTAAGAAGAGATTATTGATAAGGAAATAGAACTTATAAAGAAGGAACCAAATGGAAATTTTGGAGTTGAGAAATACAATAATAACTAAAATAACAAATTCACTATAAGTCCTGAATAGAAGATTTGAGAAAATAGAAGAAAGATTCAATAACTTGAAGAGAGGTCATTTCATGAATGGAAAACAAAAGGACTTTTAAAAAATTAATGAAGTCTTAAGAGCTTTGGATACCACAAAACATACCAACATATATAATAAGAGTTCTAGAGGAGAAGAAAAGAAGAGAGAAAGAAAACTAGTTGAAGAAATAATGACTGAGAATTGTTTCGGAATTTGGTGAAGAACATTAATTTATACAACCCCAAAATTAAAACTCCAAGAAAAATAGACTCCAAGAGTCCATCCCCAGACATATCATAACCAAAATATCAAAAGAAAAAGAGTTTTGAAAGCAACAGAGAGAATTGACTAATACTATATAAGAGATCTACAATGAGGTTAATAACTGATTTCAACTGATTTCTCTTCAAAAACAATAGAAACCAGTAGTCACTGAGATATGTATTCAAAGTGACCCCCCAAAAGAATACCAATCAAGAATTCTATATCTAGCAAAACTATTATTTAAAAAAATGAAAGATAAACTAAAAATTTCTAATAAATACAAATTAAGAAAATTCATTGCTAACAAACCTGCTTTTCAAGAAATTTTAAAGGAATGTCTTTAAGCTTAGTAAAAGCACACCAGACAGGGTGGTGCCTGTGGCTGAAAAGAGTAGGGCGCCAGCCCCATATGCTGGAGGTGACGGGTTCAAACCCGGCCCTGGCGAAAAACTGCAAAAAAAAAAAAAAAAGCACACCAGAGAGTAAATAAGAATCCACATAAAAGGGGGGTATTAAAAATGGAATACTGGGAGTACCAGCTTCCTTGTGGCTGGGCACGGTGAGACTGGGGAGAGAGGACTTCAGGCATCTCTGGCAGGCGGGATCTGCCCAGGAACTTCTCCTTGGGGACACAGGGAGACAGCGTGAGACTTTTGGACACACTGAGGAAGGCAAAAGCTGCGGAGATTGGGCAAGTGGTTGCGTGTGTTCATTTGGTCTAATCCTGTCGGCAGCTATGGTTGGGGCAACAGTGGGACTGCAGGCTGGAAAGGCCTTGCCTGTGAGCTGTTTGGGTTTCTTTTGGACTTGGTGCTCTGTTGAACTGCCTTGGGAGAACTTGGGCAAGAGTGCAGGGGTCTTTGAGTGTTGTCTGGGGCCACAGAATGGGCCACCGAGCCAGACGGAGCTACCAGTGTTTAGTTGTGGGCTATATGGATCCATTGTGGGAGAACTGCCCTGGAAAGCTCCACCTTCAGGGTCACAGAAAAAACATTGGGTGGGAGCAAGTAATCTAGTGACTGAGCAGCCTAAAGGTGGGTACTGAGACAGCTTACAGCCTTAGCCCTCAGGGGCATAGGGTGAGACCAGTTAGTCACTTAAGGAGTGATCCCAGCCACAAGTGCTTTCCTGGGAAAGTTTCTGCTTAGCCCAAGAGTATTAGCAATTTAAAGTGTCTTCTAAGCAGGCTGAGGAGGATTTAAACTCTCCACCCTACAGGGTTTGAGAAATCATTAGAGACACAGGGTCACTCCCTACAAAGATTCAGCAACAACAGAGTGATTCTGGCAGGGTCTGATCTGGGAGAGACACCTCCCCAACTCTGAGGACGGTCATAGGCATCAGTGAAAAATATTCATGAGGCAGAATCAACAGAAAAACTCTGGCAATATGATTAATGAGAGTAGATCAACTCCCGCAAGGAACAACAAGGTAGATACAGCACAAGGTCCCTTGCATAAGCAAATGGCTGAGGTGTCAGAAGTTGAATTCACAATCTGGACAGCAACTAAGGTCAGCACAGTAGAGGAAAAGATGGGATTAGAATTTCAAGTAGCAATCTAAAAGATGACCCAAAAGATGTCTCAAGAACTGATTGAATTCAAAGACGAAATTACCAAAGATTTTGACACATTGAGACAAGAAGTTGTAGCCCTCAAAGATCTGAGAAATACAGTAGAATCCCTCACTAATGGAATGGAGCAAATAGAAGAAAGGGTTTCTGACATGGAAGACAAAGCTTTTGAACGCTCCCAAACTTCCAAAGAAGAAGAGAAATGTAAGGCAAAAATGGATCATTCTCTCAGACAGCTCTGGGATAACTCAAAGAAAACCAATAGTCGCCTTATAGGGATACCTGAAAACGATGAAGTGGTGTCACAAGGCACAGAGTCTCTTCTTTATGAGATTATGAAAGAGAACTTTCCAGACATGCCAAGAGATTCTGAAATTCAGATAGAAGACAGTATCAGAACCCCAGCATGACCCAACCCAAATAAGACATCCTCCAGGCACATCATAATCAAGTTCATGAAAGTTAATATGAAGGAGAAAATTCTGAAAGCAACCAGATGTAAGAAATCCATTACCTACAAGGGGAAGAATATTGGAATAACTTCAGATCTCTCTGATCAAACCTTTCAAGCTAGAAGAGAATGGTTATCGACTTTCAATCTCCTAAAACAAAAGAACTTTCAACACAGGATCTTGTATCCAGCTAAACTGAGTTTCATTTACGATGGAGAAATAAAATACTTCAACAACATCCACATGTTGAAGAAATTTGCTATAACTAAGCCAGATCTCCAGGATAGTCTCAGACCTATCCTCCACAATGACCAGCCCAAACCTCCACCACAAAAGTAAACTCACCCAGAAACTATTTATCAAATTTCATCCTCCACAGTGATGAAAGGACTAACAATGTCCACTGGACTTTCTAAAGATCTATCATTACTTTCAATTAATGTGAATGGTTTATTGTCCTCTAAAGAGGCATAGGTTGGTTGACTGGATACAAAAACTCAGGCCAGATATCTTCTGCATACAAGAATCTCACCTTAGCTTAAAAGATAAATTTAGACTCAAGGTGAAGGGATGGTCATCTATATTCCAGGCAAATGGAAAACAGAAAAAAGCAGGTGTCACAATCTTATTTGCAGATACAATAGGCTTTAAACCAA
>CAUYRH010032173.1:0-15818 GCA_963574655.1 Perodicticus potto | reverse complement strand
CAGGTTCAAATCCAGCCCGGGCCCGCCAAACAACAATGACAGCTGCAACCAAAAAATAGCCGGGCGTTGTGGCGGGCGCCTGTGGTCCCAGCTACTTGGGAGGCGGAGGCAGGAGACTCCCTTGAGCCCAGGAATTGGAGGTTGCTGTGAGCTGTGAAGCCACAGCACTCTACCCAGGGTGACAGCTTGAGGCTCTGTCTCAAAAAAAAAAAAAGAAAACCAAGAATTTGTTCTTGGGTGGCGCCTGTGGCTCAAAAGGGTAGGGCGCCAGCCCCAAATGCCAGAGATGGCGGGTTCAAACCCAGCCTTGGCCAAAAACTCCAAAAAAAAAAAAAAAAAGAATTTGTTCTTTCATGATAGAACAAAAACCAGAGTTAGTTGAGTTTTATCATCCATTTATCTCAAGCAGAAGCACCCCTGCCATCTTCTTTTTGTCTAAACAAAAAATAAATAAATAAATAAGAAAGAAAAGAATGTATTTTTTTTTTGTCCTTAGTCTATTCTTGGCTCCAGCCTAACAGACCCCAATAGTACAAGGCTGTTGTGGTTATGGTTTTTGTTCTCTTGTGCAGTTTAGTTCATTAAATTATACTGAAATCTGCCCTTTAGGTTTTACCAACCATTCAGCTCGTTTATGATCACACAATTGCCTCAGTCCTTGAAATGCTTTTTAATCTTTTTCTTCCTCAGGCTAAAAGTACTCTCTTTGTAAAACTGCCTCAACCTACACCTATAGATTCTCTGCTCCTCGGACTACTAACCAGGTATGGTCATTTGGTTTGCTCAAGCCATATTGCCCCTCCTTCCATTTCTGAACATTCAGCCCTGGCCAGACAACCACCAGTGGCCTCTCCAGCCTTCCTTGTTTAGGTCTGCCTCCCCGATTTTTCCAGGGCTGACTTGCTCTTCTCTGTTATGGAGACAGTTTTGCTGCTACTGCTTCATCCCTGGATGACTCAAGTTTCCTGAGCTTCATTTTCATCTATAAAACAAAAGGAAACATTAACCTACATTCTGAATCATAATTGAGTTCTACTTCTACCTTGAGCTAGGATTTGAAATTTGTATATACATTTCTTCTTCAGATTCATTGGCCTCACAAATCTTCCAGTAGATTGGGAACTGTGCCAGGCATGTCTGTATGTGCATCGCGTATCCCCACTGCACTGATGATGGCTTCGTGCCCGTCACACTGATGGGGAAACAAAGACTCAGAAAGCAGGATTCCAATACACCAAAAGTTTGGGCACCACTGTTCTATGAGAGTGTTGCTAAACAGGCACTTAAACCAAAAGAGGCATTAATTAGATTTAGAGAATATGTTTATTTGCTACATTTGCTCTGGTTTAATAACTATATAAAATATTGTGGAGATTGGTTTTCATTTACTCAAGCTCGCTACCGTATTTGTTTCTAAATACTTTCGTAGGATGTGCAATTTGGGAAAAATAATACTTGAGTACAAAATATTGGCTGAACTAGTGAAGTTGATTTTGCATTACCTTATTATTCTTCATAATGAATTCCAATAAAACACTTAACAGCCAGGCCGTTGAGACTCTTCTGCTGATGAAATTAACAGTGTTAAGCAAAGAAAATCATGGCTATTTTGCATTTGTAGTATCTCTTATATGAGGAAATAATTGACAGTTTGCTAATGTTAAACTTAACTGTGTAGTTCAATGACATGTTCCTATATCCTTTCTCACCCAACTCCAAAGAAAACACACGGATTCTTCTTCTGCATTTTCTTTCAATTTCATGATATTTTAGTAGTGCCGTTTTGAGTCGGTCATTTTTAATCATCTTGGCCAAAAGGAAAACACTGGATTTTTTAGGGGGTGGGGTGGGGGACAGAGTCTGACTATGTCACCCTTGGTGGAGTGCCGGGTATCACAGCTCACAGCAACCTCAAACTCTTGTGCTTAAGCGATTCTCTTGCCTCAGCCTCCCAAGTAGCTGGGACTACAGGCTCTGCCACAATGCCTGGCTATTTTGTCGTTGTGGTTGTTATTGTTGTCATTGCTGTTTAGCAGGTCCTGGCTGGGTTCAAGCCCACCATCCCCAGTGCATGTAGCCGGCCCCCCAACCACTGAGATACAGGCACTGAACCAACACTGGCACTTTCATGAAAATGCTAAAATAACAACATCTAAAAGCTCAGCTACAATTTAACAGAAAAGAAGCATGCCTTAGAATAACTTATCATCTAACTGAGAAAGGTAGAAGGAAACTTGGAATAATTATATTCCAAACCTTTCATTTTAGAAGAAACTAAAGTTAATGTAGGTGGGAACTGTTACCAGTTCCTGCAGCTAATTGCTGGTGAAAGTGAAAAGAGAAGTCAAATCTCCTGATTCCTGGCCAAATTTTCTTTTTCTCACTTCTCCATGCTGCATTTTTGGCCAAAAAGTACAACCAACTTCTCTTTTTGAGATTCTCATGTTCATATGAACCCTGGAAATTTATTAAAAATGCAAAGATGCATTTTCTCCAATAACAAAATGTCAGGACATAAGGAGAAATAAGGTTCATCTTTGTAGGAAAGCAAGTGCCTACTCAAGTGTGTATGGGATGTCACCTGTCATTTAACATTATTAAACTTAATATGTATGTTACTTACGATATAATTTTCCCCTTGTAATATGTCAACTAAGCTCACATCATTCCATATTTAAAATCACTACTTAACTGTTTGCTCTTTATCTTTGATAAATTTTCACCCATCTTGAGTTATTTATCCTCTCATCATACCTGGGAATTAAAGCTTTAAAAATTCTAACTAACTTCCATTTTTTTCATTACATGACTAAATTTTCTAAATTTCCTGCTATTATAGAAGAAGGCTAGATAGCAGTGCTTCTGTTCAGAGTGGCCAGATCAATATTATGGTGTGAAAACCGGCTGGGTATCTATCATGTATAAATGATATATATAAATTGTAGTATGTATAATCTATATTTTAAAATCTCAGTTTCTGATTAGTCATTAAATATATTACAATAAAAAGCAACCATTATGAAGTAAAAATAAAACAGTGGATACTAACAATCTTGGATTGTAGTATAGTGAAAAGTCACTTAAAGGCAATCTACCTGAGTTAGACAAACTATAATATTGTTTGGGGGAAAATGAATGGGTTAATTCTGGAAATTGAGAATTTCTTGAGTTCTGTGATTTCAGCACTTAATCTTTTACAAACTAGAAGTATGAACTCAGAAGAAATTTTTCTTCTTTTTTTCCCTCCCATAAATTTGGAAACTTTATTAATGACATAAACCATGATAACTTGAGGAAATCAATCAACCTTTTTGAGTTCCAGTGTCTTTAGCTATAAATGAAAGAATCTACCTATTTCATTTGTTCTCAAGTCTGGTTATACTTTAGAAACACCTAGAAATTTTTGAAAACAAATTATGCCCTGCACTACCCCCAGACAAATTAAAACAGAATTTTGGGAGGATGTGGCCTAGGCTAGTGGTTCTTGAAAGTGTGTTCATGGACCACTGGTATTAGCATCACTAGTATATTAGTTAGCTCCAGCTGCCATAATAAAATGCCATAGAATGGGTGGCTAAAATAACAGAAATTTATTCCTAACAGTTCTGGAGGCTGGAAGTCTGAGGTCAAGGTGCTAGCCAATTCTGTTTCTGATGAGTGCTCTGGTCCCAGCTTGCAGACAGTAACCATCTAGCTGTGTTCTCACATAGCCTGCATGTAGAGAAAGAATGCTTTCTTTCTTTCTCTCTCTTATAAGGCACTCCCCTTATATCTTCCTTTAAATATCAATTACATTCTGAAAGTTCTTTCTCCAAAAATAATCACATCGTGGGGTAAAGTTTACATATGAATTTGGGGTAATTCAGTCCATAGCACTTGGGATCTTGAAAATTTTTAGACCCAACCTCAAATTTATTAAATTAGATTCTTTAGGGGTGGAGGCCAGGAATCCAAGTTTTAAAAAACTCTGCAGATGATTCTTATGTATAGTGGAGTTCAAGGACCACAGGGCTAGGCCAGTGGTTCTTACACTAGACAGCACATTTGAATCACCTAGGGAATTTGTGAACCTTTGATGCCTTCTAATTTGTTTTTTGTAGGTTGCATAGTCTAAACAAATTTTAAAGCTCTGAAAGTGAATTCAATCTGAGGACCACTGGTATAGAAGATCTCTAAGAGTCTTTGCAGACTGAAATGGTATGAACTTTAATACAATGACATATATAAATATGTAATATAACATGATACATAATCTAGAATAGTATACATCAGCAGGAAGATGATAGAACAGCTCTACTTTAAGTCTTCAGATAACTCAAATTTGTTTGTGGTCTCATTTCTTTAATTGCTTGTTGATATAATGCATTAAACAGGAATATTTTGAGAATTACTATTTTGATAGTACATTTGCTAGATATATGTTCCTTTATTCTTCAGTAAAACTCAAATACTTGTTTGAAGGTCACTGTCTTTTTAATGGATAAGGCTACATAACCATTTGAATAGCAGCCAGATGCTTCCAAGATATTTTAAAAGAATCTTAACAAATTTAGAGTCCAGGAGTAATTCTAAAAAACAACAAACATAATGCAATTATTTTGAACAAAAAAGTTTATTCAATCATATAAACAAAGAAATTGTGGGTATTTCCTATTATTAAAACTAATATTCAAATTATATAATTTTTAAATCTTATTTGATGCCAGAATTTAAATAGATCTATGATAAAATTGTAAACCTCATTTCCCTCAAATGTTACACTAATAGTTGTAGACAAATAACATTTTAGAATCCATATCTCAAATCACCAGAGCTCTGACCAGTGAATTTAACTAATATTGTCAACACAAATATTAGCACATTAAAGTGGAAAACTCGACTCCTGATATATTTTTTTCTTTCTCCAAGGCACATGGGCCAGTTAAAAACCCCATTTAAAAATTTCAAATTTATCACAAAGGAACAAATAACTAATGAATCAAAACTAGCAATCGTCTTCCAAACATTTAAAAGCAAATACTTCTTCCATTCATCCCAACCCCCTACTCCCTTCTCCCATGTGTGTTAGGGACCTTATTCATGTTAGATGAGAATCTGAGTAGTGTACTTTACTAAAATGTCACAGAAAAAAAAAGCTACCAATCATCTTTAAAATACTAGAGTACAATAGGAGAATTACTAAGAATGGCATTTGAGCACTTGGCTTAATTAGAATTCTGTTATGATTAGGAGGGATTGGAAGAGTTAACACCAAACTAATACATTGACTCAAAAGTGCATGCTCTATTGAAAGGATAATATTGTCCACTTTGGGCCAGGCACCATGGCTCATGCCTGTGATCCAGCACTCCAGGAGGCCGAGGAAGGTGGATTGCCTGAGCTTAGGGTTCAAGACCAGCCTGATCAAGAGTGACACTCCCGCCTCTAGAAATAGCCAGGAGTTGTGGTGGGCACCTGTAGTCCCAGCTACTCAGGAGGCTGAGTCAAGAAGATCACTTGAGGGTGGTGCCTGTGGGTCAAAGGAGTAGGGCGCCGGCCCCATATGCCAGAGGTGGTGGGTTCAAACCCAGCCCTGGCCAAAAACTGCCAAAGATCACTTGAGCCCAAGTTTGAGGTTGCTGTGAGGTGTGATGCCACAGCAGTCTACCAAGGGAAACATAGTGAAACTCTGTCTCAAAAACAATATATATATATATATATATATATATATATATATATATATAGAGAGAGAGAGAGAGAGAGAGAGAGAGAGAGAGAGAGTCCATTTTGTTTACAAGTCCATCATAGACCAATTTTCAAATATTTTCCCCATGTTTTAATAAGTAAACATTACCAGGAAAATTACAAATGACATATAAAAATACATGTCAAGATGTAGCTTTCTTTTCAAATGCAGTTGCAGGGCATTATTCCTTCTCTTTAACCAAAATTTTAATTAAAACTGAATCTGGGAACAATGTTGGATGTTACTGAGAATGACTATGGCCTATCTAAGAGATCTTGCCTCACAAATAATAGCTATCATTTTATGAATAAAATGAGTTATATCAACAGTTAGAACTACAGATGAATGGTGATTAGCATATGCTTGAAAAGGCAGTATAATAGAAGCCTGACTTGTAATAATATTGCAACGCTCCTGTTTCCACTTAACCACATCACCTGTCCTCTATACTGTTTTGGAATCAAATATCTCTATTAAAGTCTCTATTCTGAGTATAAAAGAGCAGTACTAACTTTTGCTTTTCCCTGATCTGTCAGCTGTTGTTCTCTGAAATTTAAACCTAGATAAGAAGCTTCTAAACTTTCCTAATATTAAAGCAGTATTTGCTATACATAGGAAACACAAGATGTGTAACCGCAGTAGCTGAGCTAAAATTATGAATATGAGGAAGAGCATACTGTGTTTAAATTTGATCATCATGGTTGACAAAAATTACTGAAATTCTGAAGAGCTAGTATTAACCCTTTTTTAAATTTTAATTTCAAAAAGCTAAATTGCCTTCAATAACTGAAAGTATTCCCTGCTGTCATAGCATGAATGTTAAAATTTTCTAACTTATGTAGTAGACAGAAGACAGTTCCGTTAATTTTATTTCATTCACATATATTCACATGCCCGTTTATACATACAAATACGTATGTATAAACACATATACATTAACCGTAATTTATTTAAACATTTTTATTATTGGACGTGACAGTTGGATAGTTTTCAATATTTTGCTAATGTAAACAGTACTTATTACTGTTGAATATTACTGCATACACGTAGTTTCACACAAATGTGCATACATGTCAAGGAGTGAAATTGCTGGATGCAAATTTACATGCCTTTTAAAGGTTTTTACATATTTGTCCTCCAAATCCTCTCTCAAAGGATTTTTTTTTTTAAGTCGAACTGTTTTATTATCACTCACTTATTTCATAGAAGAAGAAATGTAGCAAATGAGTTAGGGTTATATGAAAAAATAATTCAGGTTTGCATAAGCTACTCTGTTTACATTTGGAAGCAGGGCTCTCTTGTCAACTGGCAGCAGATTCTAATATCTTCACAATATAGGTCATTGGGGAAAGACAATATGGGAGTTGTAGGAATAAAACATCAATGAAAGATATCATCGTGTATGCAAACCTACAAATGTTTATATAGTAAATGTCATATGTTTAGTCTACTATGAAATCATAAGAATCATTATGCAGTCTAATAATCTCTATGACAGGACCCTTAAGGAAGATCTTCTTCAAGCCTTTTTTTATATCCTATTTTTGTTTAAAATCTAATATGGATAGGTAGATGATGATAACAGGAAGATAGATTATAAAGATATAGAAATATATATAAATATGAAGTTTCAGAGACCAATGTTTATCATTATATTTTCTATTTTAATCTCTTTTATTAAAAAAAGAAGATTTTGGTCAACTAAATACATACTAAGTGGATTTCAAGACCCACTAATATGTTGCAACTTGAAACTTTAAAACATTGCATGGGGGTTGTTGTGTATGTGTAGAGAAATATCGTTCATGTTCACCTTCAAAGTTTAAGAGTACAGACAAAAGCAATATGAAACTGAAATTACTCAGCTACATAAATCTGGCTAATAAATACATCAGGACAACATGAAGATGCCTGATGCTTTAGCAAAACAAGAGGCAAAAGTAGAGACAACTTTGATTAAAATCAAACATCTACTGGCATTTAGAGGCATATTCATACCACAGGAGAAGACAACAGTATCAAATAGACAAGGTGTAAAGCAATACTCTACCTTTATGTGCATTGCTTACGTGGAAGATTTCTAAATCTTCTACCAGGAAGAGCATTCACGTGTGTAATTGTTGGAGCTGTAAAGCACCAGGGGTTACCCACAGCCTAGAAACCATCAGCTCATTAAGCTGAAAGTCCATTAGGAGTCATCGTTTCCTGCCTCTGGGAAGGACATGTCCAAGAACCACACTTTCCAGACCACACCTGCCATACTCCATCACTGTCTTATCTCAGATTTTTTGTAATGAAAGAACAGCTCTTCCTCTCAACAAAGCCCCATTTATAAATAATTATATGTTACTATTTACGCCAGCATAGGCTCCAGTCTACTGTTACAGGCGGTGTTGACATTCTGATCTCCAAACATGTCTTTTTTAATTTTTATTTATTACTTTTCACAGAATGAATGTCATTGCCCTACGTATCTATGGTCAGAAACAATCAGCAACAGTAAAAGACAACTGTCAGTGATGTGGAAAAAAGAGCCATAATCAGAAATTTTTTGCTTCTTTGGATACAGGGCTTTGGAGCCAGCAAAGACGGCTTGCCTGCCTTCTGCCAGCAGTGAGGCTTCAACTAGACAATAAAGGACTGAAACTGGAAAAGAATTTTTGTGGCCCATGGTAAGAAATCCTAAAGCCAGATTTATTTCCATCTTCTTCATTGCCTGGGGACATGTTAATTTATCAGTGACTTGAGTTAATTACTCTCTATAAATTCTACATTTGACAGCTCAGCTTAAACCTGAGGAATCTAGAAAGAAATACAACAAAGGCAGCAATGACATCAGTCAGGGCATTTCTCTGCATTTCCACTGACTTTGACATACACAGACACACACATATACACCCACAAATGGATTGTAATACCTTTTGGGACGTGTATGTACATGGGTCTTAGCAGATTTGGGATTATCAGGGAAAGTAGGTCCCTGGAATGCACCATTCAAGTATTTTATCAAAAGATGAGAAAGAAGGAAAACTGATTTTTAGCTTAAAAAAAAAGTTACATAAGCAAGACTGTGCTGATGCCATGTAAAAAAAAACTTGTTTTTATGGCTAAAGGGCAGGAACCAGTGAGTTGCTCACCAGCCATCAGCACTTGATCCAATCTAAAGAGTGAATGAATACTAGAGAAAGGGGGAAAAGGAATATTGTTCTCTGGATTTCAGAGGAGAAACATCAGTAGTGAATTTCATAGGTTCACACTACTCAGTTAATTAGAATTTGTTTTTTTTTAAGTATTCATTGGAAAGATACCAAGGCCTCATTAAACCCACAGCTCTGTGGGGAGTAAAAACTAGTACTGAATGTGAGATGGTAGAGGGGAAGACATTTGCTTAAGGGCCCAAATACAGCTCTTTAGTGTTGAATTTGGAGACACTAGTTGTGCAGACAGAATCTGGTGTTGGTAAGCCTTGATATGCCCCAGAATTAGAGGATCCCTAAAGGACTCGGTGTGGCTACTTGCAGCCAAACACAGGCAGCATGGCAGGGAGAAGGTAGCACTGAATGGGGTCCAGAGCTACAAGATTCAGGGATCCTAGCTTTACCCCCAACTCAGGGGACCTGGATAAGTCACTTGACCCCCTGGGGTGTCTGTTTCCTCCTTTATGCAATAAGTGGGTTGTATCATCTACAAGATTCCTTTAATCTTAGAATATTATGACTCAATGTTCCTGAGTTATGGGAACTGATAACTACCTTCTATTGTCCACGAGAAATATAATACAAACCATATATATAATTTTAAATGTTTCACTGCCATATTAAAACATGTATTAAAAAAAACAGGTGAAATTACATATTGTTTAAGCCAGTCTGTCCAAAATACTATCATCTCAATGTGTCTTTGAAACCTTGACTAGCTACACACACTCTGAGTGTTCATCAGCCACATACAACTGCTGGCTACGGTATTGGATAATGTAGCTCTAGGCAGCTATATAAAGTTCACAGGATGGGAGCAGCAGCCACATTTCTATTTGATGCCCCAAGTCCTGGTTCCAAAACTTGATTATTTACCAAAATTAATGGAGGAACTTCAAAAAATATCTCTGAGCCCACTCCATTCCTTGGGCATGGGTCAAGTCTTAGAAAATCCCCCTAAATCTGATGTGCAGCAGGTGTCCATAGCAGTGGACAGGGCTATCTTTGAAAACCTCTTCACTGAGCTAACTGAGTCTTCCTGCCATTCAGAGATGGGAAGAATAAGGGAAGCAGTGATCACGTGGGTAGCATCCTCTCTAGGGATTTTCCAGGTAGTTATCGGAACTATCTTCTGTCTACTATCTGACCTAGAAGATTTCAACGTTAATGCTATGCTAATAGAGAGTACTTACAGTTATTGGAGGCAGTTTACCTTTTTCAAGTTAAAATTTATTAAAGAACAATTAACTAATGCTGTAAAACAAAGGAGATCAGATTCCAGTTTGCCAGGATGTATCCATGTGGTGACTCAATGGAGTTGCACCTGCAGTTACAGATGTTTAAAGTTCGTGTGTGGACAGGTTACCTTCAAACTTCTTAGGCTGACTCTCACCTCTGGGTGTCTTCAACCGACTGGTAACAGTAACTGAGAGAATTTATCAAAGTGAAGAGTCTCATCATGCTTTTATTTTATTGACATGAAATAAATGGGTATATATGTTAGAAGTCTCCCTTTTAGACTTCCAGAATCATGAAAGCATGGACAAAGGAAACTAACTAGGAAATTTTCAGAAAACAGATATGTTGCAATGAGGTTGAATGAGTCCTAGCGAACATTATCCTACAGGGAAGGGAAATGGGTTCCAAATGTACATGAGGGAGTCAGTGGCCTAACTGGAGCAGAAGGCTGAAAAGTATCATCTGAAAAAAAAAATAGGTGAATAAATAGTAACCTGAAGTTCTACACCAGTGTTTTTCAACGTTGTTTATCTCACAGTGCTTGAACCTGTAGTCAAATTCCACAGCACACTTAAATTATGTTAATAAAAAAGAGTAAACATACTGTGCTTTGAACGTCTTTCAAAAATAATTTAATTAAATTAATTAAAAATTTTCAAGACACCCCTGAGGTCCTCTCATGGCATTCCAGTATGCAGGGGCACACTAGTTGAAAATCACTGTTCTACACACTGGTCATACCCGCAGTGCTCAAATTAGAAGTCCGAATGTTTGATGATAATACAGGGAAATAGTCATTCCCATACATTGCTAGTAAAAGTGTAATCTGGCATACTCCTTTGAGACAGACCATGCCTTCTTAACGTCCTAGCAATACTGTGTGCAGCCACATCAGACTCCAGCCACCTCCAAAGCCCACCATGCTGCCACCTGCTCCTGTGCCACTGGTGGATCCTGCACCCCCACCAGTTCCTGCAAATGGAGAGTGAAAATGTACATCCTGCAAGAAGAGCTGCTGCTCGTGCTGCTGCATAGGCTGTGCCAAATGTGCCCGGGGCTGGAAGGCTCATCGAATGAGCGCACTTGCAGCTCTGTGCTCGCCGTCGAGAGAGCCGCACTTCAGATGTAAACAGAGTGACCTGTACAAACCTGAATTACTTTTTCATACAACCTTAACCCGTTTGCTACATTCCTTCTTCTGTGAAATAAGTGAGTGATAATAAAATATTTTTGACTTGAAAAAAAAAAACTCCTTTGAGAGAGTTTTTGAAGGACAAACATGTAACAAATCTTTATAAGGTGTATAAATTTGCATCCAGCAATTCCACTCTTTGGAATGCATGCACATTTGTGTGCTCTCACCTTTGAATATAACATGACAGGTGGTGACTCTGTTCTTTGGCATCAAAAGAGCATTCTGAGAATAATGTCTGACCCCCAACGCAATTTATAAGCTCTTCAGGAGGTTATGTTGTCTAAGCTCCCAGCAGCACATAGCACACAACAGGTTTTCAATAAATGTTACCTACTGTTTTCCAACCTCTGTAAAAAAAATGGGGGGATGCCCAACCTGCTGCTCAGGGGCCATGTGCTCATTTTGAAAGGACATTTTTGTTTTTGTTTATTTGTTGTGTCAGATATCACAAAAATTATGCAGGTACCTTTTATTTTTCTTGCTAATCAGCTTTCATTGGTGTTTGTGTATTTACTGTGTGGCCCAAGACAACTCAGTCTTCCAATGTGTGGCAGAAAAGAAAAAACGTTGGCCACCCCTGACGGTGTGGGTCAATATTTTTTAATTATATCCCTAATCTTTGCCCCATATCTCAAGGACAAATATGAGGAAGGACACTGTCCCTATGTAGCCTGCATTAAATATTATTTGTTTTCTTTAAGAGAAGGCTTATTTCTAGAAATATATCTAAATATTATTACAGTCATAGGTTTCTATGGAGCTATCTGAAGTCTAGATTCTTTGCTATAATTCAGTATGTGAAACCTGCTTACACCTACTCGAAAACCTTTTCTGAGAATCTCAGTACAGGACTTATGAGTGTGGTTAGATTTATTCTAAGTATTTTTTAAGTTTAAAATAATAATTCCTAAGTTATTTTAGATCTGCTATGAAAGCTCACAAAGAGCAAACATCGTAATTGGCAAGCTCCCCTCAAAGGATAATGATTATAAAATAAGCCTCAAATCTACCTGAATCCTTTTTGTGTCACAGCAGCAAGTGTCCTGTTGGTGGAGCCAATCAGATCTATGTTCAAGTCACAACTGTGCAATTTATTTGCTCCATAACCCCAGAATTATTACTTGTTTTCTGAGAATATCAATGCCCATCTTCTGAGATTATGAGGATGAGAGGTAAAGATTGTATAGTGTTGGACACAATGTCAGGAAGAGTAAATTCTCAGTGGCAGCTATTACTACTATTGAAACAAAGTTTATAAATAATCTCACTGAGAAACATTTATAAAATTTTCTGAAATTTGGGAAGTAGCCTATGAAGAAAGATAGTTATTCTGAGTAACTATCCATGACATAAACGTATTTATTTGGAATACTACAAAGGAAAATATTCCTAAATTTTCCACCCACTATTACCTAATGCACACATGCACAATTCCACCACCACCACCACCCTTAGCAGCCTTTTTATTTTTTCAGAGAAAAAGTAGAACATTGAGTTCCTCTTCCTGAACCACAAGTTAGAGGTCATCCTCAGTTCATCTGGAAAGATACCCATCGGTGTTTATACACACCCACACCCACACACATATATACTTCCGTGTGCACACACACTCAGACACGCATTTACTCATGCATATTTGAACTATCAATTAGTAAAGGCCTAGATTTTAGTACTTAGCTTACGTGAATGAATAAAGTAGTGGGGAAGCCTCACCACTTATCATGACCACAAGACTCATGTCTGTCTCTTACCCTGTTAAGGGACAGTTAAGTTTCTGATGGATTTGTTTGACAAACACATTCCATATTCACACAGATCACTCTGGGAAGAGACAAAGTGGGAGAGGTTGGGAAAGGGAGGGAAGAAAGGAGGTGGAAATGAAGGAGGAAAGGAAGGAAGATTCTACATGTGGGGCATATGTGTGGGTTGGGTTGGCAAACTGGGTCAGTTTGGGGAAGCCAATTTTTTGTCCAAATAGAGCCTGCCCAGACTTGCCCTAAGGCTGTGTTGCAAAATGGGTAATGCTGTCTCTGCCAGGCATATTAGTGGAATGAATGACATCCCAGACCTGACTAATGTTTTTTTTTTTTCTTGGCCCTCTTCCTTCTTTAGCACAAACATCTGAGGCTGTGGTGTTTTTAAGTGTGTTCCTCAAAACATCCCAAAGTTCCCACTTTTTATTTCTCAATTCCTTAATGTTTACAATCCAGTTCAGGAGCTACTGACCTCTGCCCTACCCAGCACTAATCCTGTGGATTTTTAGTCCTTAATGCCCTTCAGAACCACCATTCCAAACACAGCTACCTCCAATCAGAGTTCAGAAACTAGGATCAATAACCCATGTAGATTCAGCATTTTACTGAGAGATTCTTCTGGAGCAGGTATTTTGTCATTTTGAGGCAGCGTGGGGTCTGGAGAACCTTGTGATCAAGAGAAGAAATGGTTCTGACCAGTCATTTCAGTTGAACTCAGACTTAGACACAGGAACAAGAGAACTTAAGGTCTGGAAGGACTGGCTGTGCCAGTGAGGCTGTGTGTGCAATGCTGTTGATTAGCTTGAAGAACCATATGGTAAGGTACCACTTAGGATTGATACTGATTCTCAGACTATTTAAATACCTAAAATCAAGAAACCTTATAGCCAGACATCTAGTCTGACCCTTTCATTTTACATATTTAAATTTTGATAAGATTATCCACTTATTAGCACTTTTTTTAATTAAAAGTTTTAAGATGTTACTTTCTTTGCATTATTATTATTCTCATTGCTTAATATTTCGATGCAGCAATCATCTGATTTCTGAATGTATTTATCTTCGTTCGTTCTTTACGAGGTTTTTGTTTCCAGTCCTTATCTTAAACATTGTTATTGTTATTAAATTTTAAGTCTTTTTAATTCTGTGAAGGCAAAAAGTGGAAACCTAATAAACACATGTATATGTAAAAAATATAAAAGAAGTTTTAAGATGTAAAGATGAAATATTAGGCTTATCATTTTTTTTTCAGGTTTATTTTTAAATCTCCTACATACTTAAAACAGAGCCTTTGTTTCCTCCCACAGGTACCAGCAAGGGTTACTCTGTTGCTGCCAAGAAATCTGAGTATGGGATAGCCAAACTAAGTCAGATGACTATTCTGTTAAAACAAGGGTTTTAAGACTGTGGACTCATGAGACTGGGGATTCAGCAGGAGGAAAACACTCACATCTCTGTATAGGAAAGTTATTAATGGTGTTGACTATTTTGGAAGAAAAAAGAAAAGGAGACAGGGAACTGAAATCTTTCTTAATTATAACAAATGTTCTATTAAACACTATGTAAAAAAATCCTATAATATCAGCAATATTAGCCAACTTAGGTATCTTTTAACAAAAAATGAACATTGTTTTCTAAGACTGTAAGTTCTATGTAAAATAATACAATTTCAGAACAGAGACTATAATGTTTCATGAAACAGAGGGACTTTCAGAATTTTTTTTTTTCCAAAAGAAAGATATGCCAGGAAAATTTTGTACAATTAAATAGTCCATGTTCATCATGTCTAAAGTCATGACCCAAAAACTTTTTTTCTTACTTGGAGTCAGATTATATGGTAGTGTACAAGTGTACAAGTTGAGTGAAATTGTGTGTGTGGAACATAACTCACCTTTGAGACTATCACAGCATTGGGGACTTACCCTCCTATAGATAGCCATATACTTTGCTGTCTAAGGAGTAGTCTTGAATACATAATTACCAGTTGAATATAAAATAAAGCAATTAGCCATATGACACAAATCACTTTTAAATAGAGAAAAAAGAAAGTATAAAATTTGAAAATAAAACATAGATTTCAACCAATTGATCTCAAAATTACAAGGTCAGCTTCCTCTCTCTGACAAATCCTCTTTCTAAAAAGCAGCTATAAACCTGGATAAAACTGACAAAACAAAATTGACTGAATGGATTCTTAGCTCCCCCAAAGAATAGACAATTCTGTCAGTGGGTTTTTATGATGGGCTAATGATAGTCTGTTCAAAAGTTTTCTCTAAGAGAATTTGGGTAGAAGAAGTTCACAACCTTGCAAATTCTAAATTTGATTTTCAAATTTGTTCCCTGAAATAAGTTTTTGTGACATGTAAAGGAGAGGTACAAGTTATTTTCTCTGAAGAATGAGTTCTGACATCAACATGCTTTTTTTAAAAGGAGTTTATTGCTACAGAAGTTAGAAGATTTCCACTTGGTGGGGAAGTACAAAGATTAATACCTTCAAACCATTCCTCAACCGTATCCTTGCGGGCCGTTTTGGCAAAAAATATGAAATGGGCTAATTACTTTTCACTTTTCTTTTTTTGTTTTTTTTTTTTTTTTTTTTTTTTTAGAGACAGAGTCTCACTTTATCGCCCTTGGTCGAGTGCCATGGCTTCATGGTTCACAGCAACCTCCAGCTCCTGGGCTTAGGCGATTCTCTTGTCTCAGCCTCC